>WBMY01017413.1:179462-197505 GCA_013397315.1 Donacobius atricapilla
TTTTTTTTTTTTTTTTTTTTTTAGTTCTTGGTCCAAAAAGTGTCCAGTGGGTCTGGGAAATTTCAGCATGAGCAGTTTTCAAGGCATACAAGGTTAAAATAAGGGTTTGGTATTTTGAGGGGCCTGGAATATGGAAAAACATGCTCCCCTGGGTTTCACATAGAATATCACAGATGTTGTAGATCTCAAAGGCATATGTGCAAGGGATAGACTTGGGTGATGGATATGGCTTTGCCTGTCAGTCACAATACATGAGGTTCCTAGAAAAGGCAATTCAGAGAAAGAGATAACCTTTTGCTGTTCTGATTTTTCTCCTTGGAGCAGCCTCTCTCTCTCCATTGACAAAAGAGGAGGCTGGCAAATCAGCTAAAGTGAT
The DNA here is from genome assembly GCA_013397315.1 of Donacobius atricapilla. Lineage (NCBI taxonomy): Eukaryota > Metazoa > Chordata > Aves > Passeriformes > Mimidae > Donacobius > Donacobius atricapilla. Next base: position 179,839 of record WBMY01017413.1, read on the forward strand.
TGCAAATGCATCCCTTTATGCCCTGAACATAAGAAATGACACAGGCATTCCTTCAGCATCACAGTAAGGATGCTCATTTTGGTATCTTGGCCATGTTTCACTCGTGGTAATGGTGTCATTGATTCACCTCCTGTTTTAGTTGGGTGAATTGACTTCCTTTCCATGAGGGGTACTGAATTCTTTAATTGCCACGGGCAGAAAGAGTTACAGGATCAGTCATGGGAAATGGAAACTGTAGCTTATTTTACTGCTGTGTACTGAGGGCTGTACACACCTCTCGGGGAAGGGCTGCTCTGGTATTTGCCTGGTGATAGCAGACATGTTTGGGAGCAGAGGCTTGGAGCAGTAGAAGAAAAAGCGGGGAGGGGGTTTGTAGCTTGGTGATTAAGAAAAGATGTACGTGACTCACCCTCTTCTAACAGAGCTTGAGAGGCAGAAGGAAGCCAGTCCTTTAATCCTTCTCATTGCTTTTGTGGCCGCCCTCATTCTTGGAGGTTTAAATTAAAGGATCAAATGTGGAATCTGGGAATTTTTCCAGATACACTTTTGAAGCACTGTTTGATTGTTGCAGAACTGATTGCGTTAAGAGAAGTACAAACTCTGTCCTTGCACTAGAGAATTAACACTTCTGGCTGGATCTCCTTATTCCCAATCGTGGATTTTAGCTGTTTTCCACCAGAGAACCCAAATAATTCTGAATTGCATCTCAGCTGTCCTCCCCAAGTTCCTGCTGTTCACCATGGCACTTGTCTGCTGTCCTGTGTGGGTAGATGAGAGTAGACAAATACTTAAACACCCCTTGAGTAATATAAATGCTACACAGTTCTAGTTATTCATTATTGCTGACTTTCTAAAGCAGCCTGTGTTGAGATGTATCAACATACCTGGCTTCTCTTTTCTCATCTCTTCAGACAGGACAGCCTGGCTGGGCTAGAGACCTGTTGTAGCAAAAGGCCAAATTACCTGCCTGAAACACAAAATTGTGGTCTTGGATATCAGGTCTCATTAAAGAAACTTCGTAAATAAGAAAATTTTAAAACTATAGGTGGGTGTGACTTCAGTTTCGTATTAATTTCATAAAATTTTGTGACACTTGAAATAAGTTATAATAATAACCCTACAAATCTTATGTTAAGCAGCTGAATAACAGCACTCTGTGTAGCACCATCCTGGAAGTAATTTATTTTGAATGATAAGTGATGTGGCACCTACACAGGTCCCCTAGCCCCTCCAGTCTATCTCAAATATGCATTGTTACAATATTTTTAGAACATCTGAGGCCGTGCATATAACTTGATGTCGCTGTTGGACACACAAACACACACACATGCACATTGTCTGATGAGAAGGCATGAACTGTTTATTACAAGATCTGACTCCATTTTTATAGTATTTCTACAAAGGCCAGGGATTGGAGGAGAAGGTTGCCACCTCTCCCCATCCCACTGGTCAGGACAGCTGTCCATCAGCTGTCCACCTCTCCAAGAGGAAAAATGGAAACTAACTTAATCTAACAAAAACACTGTTTCTATTTATAACACCTGTGTGTGAGAAACTGAGAACTATGAAACCTGTGAGATTCACAAGAAGGCTGAAAAATCAGGGCAACAAACTTACCTAGCTGTACACATTATAATTTTTGTTCTCTAGGGATTTCTGTCGATTTGCTGACAGAGATGGAGCACTCAGTGCAGCACAGTGCTTTTTGTTTCCTGGCCTCTGCAGCTATGTCACTCTGCTTGCAGAGCACACTAGTAATATGCAGCTCTTGTAGCATCACTCCAGACAGAGCTAGACATAGAATGGCACTCAAATGAATACAAACATGAATTGTTTCTTTGATCTCCCTAGACTTCCCACAGGCTGCTGTTGCAAGTTTTTTCAAGGTCATTAAGTGTTGGTCATAAAGAAAATGCTTGCTTTTGTGCCTGTGCTTGGCTGGATAGAAAACATATCAGTCATTGAGATAATGGGAAAAAATCACTTTGTTTAGATCAGACACTCTTTGAGAATGGAGAAAAATAATTGAGGACAAATTGTATCTTCTGGGTATTAGAATGGGCAATAGCAACCAACCTACTGTACAAATAGTTCTGAAGTCTTAATCACTCTGCTAAAATCAGCTGTGGTTTCACTAAATCATGATGCAAATGTCCCTTTAGCTTTAAAGCTTCTGTGTCCTTAAGAGAATTAACATGTTTGTCAACACAGTCCAATTATCCTAGTCGTTGCTTTATTCATTCAAAAAGCCCAGGGATTGTGTCTCAATGCTAGTTTGAAGAAAGAGTCGTTCTGTTAAACCAACAAGTGATGATGCCACTGCAGTACCTCTCATTCCAGTGAAATGCCATTTGCCAACTGTACTGGCAATCCTGGGATTGCTGAACAAGAGGTCTCTTACAGAGAATGGGCTGATATTTTTAAAGCACTTTGTGATTCCTGGAGGAAGGATGCACTATAAATACATGTATAATCGCTAGCAAAGTTTATTTATGTGCTTTGAAGACACTGTTTGTCAGAACTGGATTGCTGCAAGACTGAGCTCACTGTTCTGCTCAGAGTCATGACAGGTCTGGGCACTGTCATGTTGCACTTAGCTCAAGTGGGCTGGCGCTGCTTGGGGTCCTGCTGGCCAGCTCCATTTAATCACCCGGTGCACAATCACTGCTGAGCTTGCCAAGAACATGCTTGTGCAGTGGAAGTGTCCTGCATAAGGTATGTTGGTCTCCTAAAGTTCTTTGAATGCCAAAGTATTTCCATGTATTTGTGAAGAGAAGTCTAGAATAACAAAGCTTAAAGGAGAAATCTGTGGTTTTCTTCAGGCTTTGGTAGGAGTGGATGCAAGGCTTAGATCCAGAGTTTTTAGGGGATGCAATGTTCTTCCCATTTTTTTCTGGTCTCCTTCCCTTCATACAAGGCTTTCAGAACTGAACAGAGAGCCACTGTCAGGCAGCTTCTACTACTGCACTATGAATAGCAGACTCCAGTAAAATTCATGGTGTTCTTTTAAATAGATTTTAAAAAATAATTACTTACAGCATTATCTTTGCCTGCAAAAAAAAGAAAATTCTCTCCTCAGATGTGTTCCTAACAAAAAGGCTGCAGTGTTTTTTCAGTGAAGTTATTGAAATAAAATTTTACATGCAGCATTTGAACAAAACTTAAACTCTATTGTTCTGATACTTGGGAAGAAGCATAAGTAAGATATCAGAAACACCAAACAAAGTATTTTAAAATATGCATGTTAAAGTAACTCCAAAGTAATCAAATAGCATCTTTTCCATCAATAAGTATGTGCAATGTACTAAATTAATCTGTTTTTAATGGGTTTCAATGTTATTTCATCTTTGTTTTTAATACCAGAACATTTAGGTATTTTTAAGCTTGGGATGGCCAGGATGGGGGAGAGATTCCTTTCTTTTCCTCTTGTCATCATTAGAAACCATTTTTCTGGCTGCAGAAATTCTCTCTCAGTGCATCCCGAGCAGCTTTTTGGCAGTCAAGAGTAAACAATCAGCCATTTTTTGTAATGTGCTGTTTTTATGTGTGTTCAGCCAGCCTGCAATTTACTGCCTTGAGAGCAGCAAATACTTATCATATTAATTCATTTCTCTTGTCTGTGCAGTTCAAGTGACATCAATTCATGCTTTTTCCCATTTCACATTGATTAAGAACTACTCCTTCAAATGTGTAGATGGAATTGAGGAGCTGGGATTTTGTTCCTTGGGAAGAGTAACTGTGTAATGGATCAGGATAGTAGTTAAAAGCAAGGGAAAGGATAGTTTCTGACTCTCAGTGACAAATTTTTTCCTATAAACAACAGTTGAAAGTTGCTTTATTTGTAAAAATGTATTTTCAAGTTAATTTCTAAAGCACATGCCAAACAGTGCTTTAATTCCTTGAAGAGATTTTCTTGTGATACCAAAGAAAGTTGGAATCAAGGCGAAATATGTGCAATACTGCTTGCACAAACCTTCTATGGATTTCTGGAGAAGGCTTATTGTTTGTACACTTAGTTGTGTATTCCAGGCCAAGATTTCCAAAGGCCACTGCCCTAACTTGCCTGCCTATGCAAAAAGAATCTTTTGTCCTGTACATGTACAAGAGTCCTGAACCAGGACTCTTCAATTATTTTGCTGCCCTCCTATGTACTGTTCTCTTTTTATCAGATCCCAGGCTGTGATTAGCTTTAAATTGATGCTGTGGCTTTTTCGCTGAGAAGAATTTTCCATCTTAAAATCTATACTGCTCTCAGATCTTTTATCTAATTGTGAGTTTTAATGATAAATTTTGTGCGCCCAAAGGGTAAAAATAGCAGCTTTATTCCATTGACTGGCATTCTTCTAAATTAAGTTTTGCAACCATAGCAGAAAAGAAACTTCTGAGTTTTATTTTCCTACTTCTAATTCTTGTACTTAAGACTGGGGATAGTCATATTCTGCTAAATGATTCATATATTCTGTGATTTACAGAGATCAGATAAAATGTAAGAAAATAAGATAAACTAAATTGGAAAATATATCTCCTAATATAGCGTCTTAGCCATTGTTATGGCAGCATAGCTGCACATGAAATCAAGTTAACATTTTAACTTCTAAAAATGAATGCATCTCTTAAAAGCACAGAAGAGAAAAACAAGTTCATCCTGCCCTAAAGACTTCATGGAAAGAGCTGGAGGCTCCTGCAGTTCTGCATCAAATCTCAGCCAGGGCCACACACACTGGCACAGGGTGCTTGCCCTTGATGAGGTCACCAAATAGAATCAGCCAAGATGGAGCAGTTCTGCTAAAAAGGTCTGACTGTGCTGGGCACCTTAGCACCTAGGGCAGGAGATGCTGCCTTAAAGAAAAAGATCTCTTTTCTCTTGCTATGATTTTTCTTTTTGCCTCACTGGACTTGTGCAATGTGATAACTCACACTTGGACCCATCTCCTTGGCAGTGATCTGAAGTCATAGCCCAGTTAAAGGCCAACTGGAGAATAATGGCATATGATATAAAAAAAATCTGCAGAAGCTAGGAAAAGGGCTTGGAATCCCATTCCTTTGCATCACGTGCCTAAAGCTGCTGTAGTTCCCTGTGACAGCTGGTCATATCTGTAGCAGACGTTTTTCATGGCTCTCAGTTCCTGATTCTTCAGGACAGTGGATAATCTCTTTGAAATTAGCTTTTCAGCTTATGACTGAATAAAAATCTTCGGCCAAAAGCAGAGAAGCTTCACCTCTTGAGAATCTTGACCATAAACCTTTGTCTATATCCTTCACTGCTATTCTAAGGTTGTGTTGTTATCTATCCAAAGCCAGGGCTAACGCTGCACTCTTATTATAATACTGTATTTACAGAATAATGATTGTTAGAGTGAGAGCTGTTCAATTAAAATTCTGATCACATATTGAGACCTGAAAGAAACAGCGACTAATGCACAAAGAATTGAAATATATGTTATATATGTACTGTCTGGTTTTTTAATTCTAAAACAGGAGAGTAATGTCAGGTAGTGTATCAGCAGCAGTTATCAGCTTTCACAATTTGTTTGACAGATTACTAATTGCTCTATTTCAAGCAAATTTTTTCAAAGTAGATGACTCAAATGAGTGACTTTTGCTATTTATTTGGAATCTGTTTCTTTATACTCAAGTAATTTGAGGAACACCCAATACTGGATGGTTAAGACAATAATACAGCTTTATTTTGTGTAAAAGATTTCATGCAGACTGTATCCCCAGATGCCTCATAGTTTTGTCATATGGCCTGTTTAAAAAAAAACAAAACAAAAACACCAAAAAGAGGTGAACCCAATCTGAAAGACTTGGGTCTTGGTTTATGTGCTTGTAATTTTGAAGAGGGTGATTCAGGAAAGCAGTTTAGGAGTACATTTGGCTATGAGGGACAAACCAGTGCTACATGCAATGGTATCATTTTCTCAGTGATGAAAAAAGGAACTTAGTTTCAAGCAAGGAGAGACAAGATATTCTTCCAGATTTTTTAAAGCAAGTGATTTGTTGAAACATAAGTAAAGAACTGATCCAGATGGCAGGATTTGTAGAGAGAGATGCTACTGCATTTAACAGCAACAAGATTAACTGTATGGGCCAACAAGAACCAAATGTTAAATTAAAATGGAGAGCAGAGAGACTGTGGATGCTGAGTGTGTAGTCATGACCTACAGTTTGAAATCAGTGTGACTTGATGTTCAGCTGTGATCAGTTTGAGTGTAGTGCACCATGGTCATGCTTTTGTGCAAAAGGAAGAATGAAAAGTATGACTTTTTGAACCTGAAATCTGAAAAGGGAGATGGAATAAAGAGAGAAAAGGAAGGTGGTGGTAAATTTCAAGACCTTAAGATATAGAGTTGCAAGCATAAAAGTGAAGAAAAAAATAGTGGCCTTTTGTGTTGTCAAGACTTCCAGGAGTTTTTCAGCTTACCTTTCAATTAATCTATATATCTTTGTCTTGAAAATTCCTAAGAGAAGCTAAAGGTGATCACACACATCATATGCAAGTTTATGATGTTTTCCAAACCCTGGTGACCGGTGAAGCCACTGAATGGAGTGGTGCTTTCAGCCCTATCCCTCCTTGTTGACATGGCTGTTTGCTCATTGTGGTCAGAAGATTTTGGGATTTGTAAGACACAGGTATGTGTGAAGTAACCCAATGCATACCAATCTAATGGAAGTTGTCTTCTAACATCTGTGGGTCTCTCAAAATGTTTGTATAGAAATTTAGGGGGCAAGGCAAAGGCTATTTTCTACATTTTCTACGTTAAAAATTTTCTACAGTTGTCTTAGGCTGGGAGATGAGTGAATTCCCTTGTCCATCTTCCTACATTTGTGTATGCACATCAGAAGCACAGAAACAAAGTTTTATGTGAGAAAGGGTTGAAAGGTAGAGTTACCATTTTAATACCATCAAATGGAAAATGTGCAGATGAAAATGTTGTGCTATGGCAGTATTTGCACTATCTCAGATTTTTCCTTCTGTTCATTTATTTTGGTGTCTGGACCTATATGAATTCCTGCTGCTCTTAGAACTGTTTCATCTTATATGTCTGAATTGTGCATTCATGCCTAGCCTAGATCAAAATGTGAAGTCATTATTATCTGTGAATTTCTTGTATATTTGGCTTGTTAGTGGGCCAGTGATCTGGCCTGTAACTGCTAGCTGGTCTGTAAATTAAGATTAGACTACTAGTAGAAACAATTGTAGGTAGTGAGTCTGATAATAAACTGCATTTTTATGTTATTCAGTAACAGCAGTGTTTTATCACTCATTTCTTGAGGAAAATTATGAAATATGGCTCCTGCCAAAGGCACAATATGCAGTTCACCATTGATGAGTAAGAAGTACATCAGTTTATGATTCTGTTGAGGAAAAAGGTAGTTGAAAGGATATGAGTAACCTAGTGAAAGATTTTAAAAATAAAACCAGATCAATACATCAATAAACAGTCTGAAATGTATGGCCTTTGCACTGATGTGGAGAGCATGCTTCTTCCTTCTTCATCCCTTCTCTGCCTAGGTGTAAGCTCTGTGTGTTTCAGTTCTGTGCCTTACAGAGTTTGTAGGGATTTCTAAAAGAGACTACAAAGAAAACAAAAAGCCTGAGGAGTTCATAGAGATGGCAGGAATTTTCACTACTGGCACTGTGAAGAATCCTGATTGATTTCACATCCCCTGCCTTCCCAGGAGGGCTCACCACATTACAGAGTAACAGCTGACAAGAACCAATTATAAGTGTAAAAAAAAAAAGGCCTTTATACGTCCTTCTATGATAAACAGAACAAAAGCAGAACACGATATTCATGCATTTTGCCAAAATACGGTCAAATCTAAAAAGGAAATGTTTTAACTTGTTACCAAGCTGATGGCCTGTCTACAAAAATTGGGGCTGGGAAGATGTTGTTTGTGGCCAAGTTATCTCTGAAACTGTAGGCTTTATTATGAGTTTGCTGAACAAATAACTGCAGTGTCAGTAGTGAGAAACAAGATAATGAATGCATTTTAAGTAAGATGTTATTAATGAAGCATTACTCTGTCCCTTTTTTTTTAAAGCTGTGCTGTAAGAAGTTAGTTCTTGCCCTGCTGCTCCTTCTTTAGCTATTGGTGGGACAAATGCCTGGTGCTACTGGTGTAACAAGCAACTCCAACAACACATTAATGCCATCTGCCTTCTCATTGAAAGGCCTTGTGTTACCTCCACTGTGACCTGCTGAAATTGTAAATGCTGTAGATGCTAACATGTGGTCTCCTGGGGGAAAAAAAGTTGATGGCTTGAACCAGAACTTTGGTAAATTCCCCAGTATCCGCGGCAGAAATGCTTTCAGACGGGACAATCTGTGGGCTCATTTGTTTCCCTGTATCCATCCATTGAAACAAACCCTTGTTCCCGATGTTACCAAGGAGGAGAGGGAACAGATACCCTTCAGGTCACATTTTGCTCCTGAACAGTATGTGCGGGAAGACGAGAAACCAGATTAACTAATGCCCTGTGTCTTCTCCTTGAGTGACAGTGATGCCTTACATGGAGATACTATTTCAGCAGACCACGTGATTGGTGGCAGTCTAATTCTGAGGGCATATGTTGGTGCTCAGTAATAAGCGATGATTAAATTCACTGCTGTAAAAGGCATTTCTCTGAACTATTGGATCATTTAAATGCTGAGATATTCAGTGATGCACTAAGCTTAAGTCCAAGTGGATTTTAGACTGTTTTCTATGAAATTGCATTAGAAGAGCTATACTTAGTAAAGTCCTTCTGCATTTCTCGTGCCTTAACTGTGGAGTATGAAATCAGCAACTGTAACTGATCATGTTGTTTGGCATAAAGTTTTACTTTATGGTCTATCTGAAATGTGGAACAACATGGGAATGTTAAACCCACTGTCATGGAGATGGTTGAAGTCCTTGTCCCCAGTACAGATGTTAATCCCTGGTGCATGATGGATTCACTTTTCTTGGCACAGCATCTGTGCTCTAGTGTGTGGTAGAAGAAAAAAACAATCCATCAGTGAACTTACAGTCATTACATCATGGCAACTTAAAATGATCATGTGGAGTTAAGCATGTGTTCGGTGACTGAACATATAGATACTCCTCATCCACCAGGTTCCCATCTCTTCCTTTCTAGAAAGAAAGTGCATTTGACAGCCCCCACAGGCCAACCTCTCACTTGGAAAAACTTGGCTCAAATTTCATGGTAACCACCTCTTTACTGCCCTGTTTGTCAGCTTACAGTATATAACATTATAATATGCTCAGTCAAATTCAGCCTTCAAAATGTTGACAAACGCTTGTTTCATTTTAGCTGAGATAAAAATGGGAAGGTATTCTGAGATGAACAATTTCTAACTACAGTGCAGGACCATTTCAGCCATGTGTTCATCATCGGAGTCTGACCTCATTGTAACCTGGCAGAGCTCCTTAATAGTGCAACTACACTAATGAATAAAAGATGAAGAGAAACCCAGCCATTATGAAGCAAATCTATGCAAATACCTTCTGATACAGGTTTCATGCAAGAAGTCGTATTTCTCATAATTTTGCTAAACACTTCTTCCCCATGGGGACATTCAGGCAAGAACAGATTGCCCAAAGAGATCATGCTGTGTCTCCTTCCTCAGAGGTCTTTGATCCCCAGCGGACAAAGTCCTAAGTAACTTGGTCTCACCTCACAGCCAAGCCTGGCTTGAGAAGATTGTGCACAAAACTTTCTAAGGTCCCTTCCAACCTGAATTTTCCTGGAATTCTATGAAGTTCTTCAAAGTCAATGAAAATAGCGTCTGCTTAGGAAGAGATGTGTGTAGCATTCATGAACTGAAAAATTTGTCTCTAACTGAGGTAACAGCTCAAAACTGCAACTTCAGTATAACTGTGTATTGATTGCATTCAACATCAGCTTTGCAAAGCAAGACCTGAGGGCTGACTTTTAACACTGAAAGTAGCTTGCACATTACAGCCTTCCTGATTTGTACTGGTCAATTGGCAGGGCATAGTGATTTGCCCTGTAATGACTTCAGAAAGTCAGGTAAGAGAAGTTGCTATGAAACAGATTTTAATGGCTGGATTTAACCTTTTTAGGAGAGCATTTGGAGTAGAGGTAGGCTGCTGTTTTCTGTAGGTTTTCTGTTTAAAGCAGGGAAAGGGGAAAAAAACCACATAGAATTATAGATTATCTTGAGTTGAAAGGGACCCACAAGGAACATCAAATTCAATTCCTGGCCCTGCACAAGACAGCACCAGGAATCACACCATGCACCTGAGCATTGTCCAAACACTTCTTGAACTCTTGCTAGGCTTGGTGGTGTGACCACTTCCTGGAGAGCCTGTTCTGGTGTCCAGCCACCACCTGAGTGAAGAACCTTTTCCTAAAGTAGAGCCTAAACACCCCCTGACACAGCTTGGTGTTTTCTCAGCCCTCCAGTTTGTCAAGATCTCTCTGCAGGGCTTCTCTGCCTTTGAGGGAGTCAACTTGATGTAACCCAGTTTACTGTAACTCTTTGGGCCTGACCTGTGAGCCATGTCCTTGTCACCTGCAAACCCCATTTATCAAGGAGCCGGTTGAAATATATTTTAAAGCTAACAGACTCTGTCATTAGTAATATTCTCTATTTTTTCTAATGCTTCCCTTTATTTAATTCTATTTTGATATTTTCAATTCCACATTTATGAACCATTTGTTTTCATCCTAAGGAACATGTGACATTATGTGACCCTTCTTCTTTTCAGGGACATGTTGGGTCAAACTCCTCATGTTAATTTTTAATCTGTCCTTGCCAGGTAGTCCCTCTTGTGACTTTAAATCATTTTTCTTCTTCCAGAAATTGCCACAAAGCTGAAAGCTTGTACTCAAAGCAGCTCCTTTAATGTAAACAAATGATAGAACAAGGGAGCTTTGAAATCTACAGGTTGTTAGTGATGGAAACAGACTGACACTTTGCACAATATAAGAGTTGCATACGTGCATAAACAGCTTGTGTTTCATATTTGGTGAATAAAATTAGTGAACTGGTAACTTTAGTGAGATGATCCTGATGAAAGTAGTGTGTAATTGTGTTCTTTACCATTAGTGGTTTTGTTCAGGAGCAAACTGGCCTTTTGAGAAGCAATTAGTAAACCTAAATGTCCTTTTAGAGATAAGAAGAGAACCACTGCAGCATGCTTTGAGATAGCAGCAAAAGTTCACTGCAAGTCTGCTAACAGTGTGTATCATAGTGAAGAAACATAAGAAGATAATTTTTCATTACACGGATCTCAAAATGAGGCCAGCATTACATACCTTGCCCTGCATTTGCTGCTGGATGCTTTGCATGAATTAGATGTTAATGAAGTTGTTGCCATCCTCTTTGGCCTGACATGGAAGGGAAGCTTACTGCTTTCTGTAATGTTTCTCAGAGCATTTCTCCTCCTTTCTGCAGGCAGATCCCAATAATGATGCTTTTGGGAAGCCGTGTGAATCCTTAAGGGGCTCTCCTTTCAAATACATTTCATTTAAGCATGTATCAGCAAAATGTTTCTCAGAAGTGCTAACAGATTTGCAGTCTGAGGAACAGAGTCCTGGGACCATTGCAGGTCTGTGCTTCCAGTTTTCTCTTCTAACAGGATAAAGTGTAGGACATGATAGAAGTGAAACTGCACTTGCCTGTCAAAAGAATTGGGTGATTAACATCCAGAGATCTTTCCATGGTAAATATTTTACAGCAATATGCCAACCTCACTGAGATAAAGACATTTCTATATGTCTTCATATATTTATACCTATATATGAGTACATATATAAGTGCATATATATATGCTCATTTGAAGATCCATAAAGTCAGAGAGGAAGTTTACACCGTCAGAATTTTTTTTTATGGTTGTCTCAGGGGCTGTACAGTAGCAGAGGAAGGTCTGCATTTCATTTCCTTTTAACCAAGCATGCAGTGAAATCTCCATTCCTTTTTGTTTTGAGCTTCTTCTGTGTAAAACTCCAGCTGGGGGACTTCAGCTCCTTCCTCCAAAGATTGTGGTGATGAATGTAGTCAGAAAAGTCAATGAACCATAAATGAGCCAGTGCCAGTGTGACTCAGTATATGATTTTTATGTGCCCTGCCTTGGGATCAGAGTTGTGTTTGAGCAGCAAATGATGCCTGGCCAGAATTCTGGTGCACAGGGTGTATTTGCACCTTGCCCACTGTTAAATATTAAATGGGAATGCTTCACATTTCTCCCCACCTCTTGGGAAGATCCAGGGCTCCCTGTACATCCCTTAGGGAACTTCCCTGGCCCATATGCAATGCTCCAGCTTGCTTATAGCATTTGAGGAGCAGTGACAATTTGAGGAGCTTCACTGGAAACATGAGCATTTCTAACTCAAGGGGAATGAAAGTTAACAGAAGAAGGGAGTGGGAGACACCTTCCTCCTCTCTCCCACCTATGAATCTCATCTTTTTCCGTGTCTCAGCTTGATTATATAATACAACAGGTATTTCTGAAGCTGTTAAATAGACCTAAAACAGTGAGCACTACCAGGGAGCCCAGGCAGTATGTGGTGGGAGTGGAAAGGACCAGTTCTGTAGATGTATTAATTAATCTGAAAACATGGTCTAGTATTTCCTTCACTCAAATCTACTAGTTGTTATGATGGAAGGTAATTTCCTTTCGTATGTCCATGGACTATGAAATAAGCCATGTATTTGATTGGAGGCAAAACAAACAAAAAAGCATAGCAATATTGTAGAATGTGGAGTTAAAATTAGATCTGTTGACAACTTATTGAAATACACAAAATGTTTTGCTTAAATGATAATTCATTAATGACAATAGACTTATACTAAATGGGAATTTTGTGTCTACTTTCTATTTTCTCTAGATTCATTGCCTTATACACCAAGGATTTGGCCAGTTTGTCTGTGTCACTTCTAACAAAGATGTCCTGAGCATGACATACCAGTCTTTTAACTACCAAATCTTCCCAAAGGGCATCCCGTCATTCAGTCCTGGTTTTTTTTCAGCCCTCCTTCTCCTCCTTGAGGGCGGATTGTATATACAACCCAGTAAAACTTCCAGATTTACAGTTAGCATGTTCACTGTGTAAAGTTATAAAGTCTGCCCTTGCATTAAGATTTTCTCTCTTTTTCAAGCTGATTGAGCAGGTTCTTAAATGTTCTTAGTTTTTTTTCTTCTGTGGCTCTGTTTCTGCACCCTTAAAACAATTGTGGAGATGAGAATGACCAGATTCAGCAAACTGCTGTGCTTCCTAGTGTTGATCTGTGTATGGTCTTGGGGGAAGCAGGTCGCATCTCAGTATCAGTTGCTTTCTGCAGCAACCTAGGATGTTTGAGTAGGCTGGAGGCCACTAGTTAAACCTAAACTTAGTTTCATGACGCTGTTTTTCATGGAAGAAAAAAAAGCAAGGCAGTCCTGAAAGCATAGGAGAGCAGAGATTGAGACTATTCTTATTTTGTTGAGAAGTACCGCAGTATCTTTATTTCAGAAAAACACGTGGAAACAAGTGAATATTTTGAGTACTTCTATGGCATCCTTGATCTTCAGTGACACAAATTTTATGGTTGCTTAGTATCCCGCAGATATTGACAAATATTTTCACAGAATGATAGAATAGTTTCAGTTGGAAGGGACTTGGATGTTCATTTAGTCCAATCACTCTGAAATAAATAGGGGCATCCTCAACTAAAAGGTTGTTTAGAGCCCATCCAATCTGACCTTTAATGTTTTCAGAGATGGGGCATCCGCCACCTCTCTGAGCAACCTGGACCAGTGTCTCACTACCCTTATTGTAAAGAACTTCTTCCTTGTATCTAGTTTTAAACCATTAGCCTTTGTCTTGTTGCTACAGGCTTTGCTAAAAGGTTTGTTCTCTTCTTTCTTGTGAGTCCATTTTAACTACTGAAAGGTCACAGTAAGGTCTCCCTGTAGCTTTCCCTTCTCCAGGCTGAACAGCCCCAGCTCTGTCAGCCTTCCTCCATAGGAGAAGTGCTCCAGTCCCTCTGATCATCTTCACGGCCCTCCTCTGGGCTAATTCTAATGGCTCGATGTCCTTCCTGTGCTGAGGATCCATTCCTTTTGTAACCTTGCTCTCCACACTTCTGGTAGCCTGTTTCTGAAGAGCTTGGCAGGAGCAAGTCTGCTGTCAGAAGGTGCCAGGCAGGCAGAGCAGTCCCTGCTTCCTGTAATCTCTGCCTGCAGACAGCTGCCACTGTGGGTCTTTGCCTGGGCAATGTATTTTGCCCGGTGGAGAGCCTCCTGGTACAGATTGCTATTGCAAATTACTCCCTCTTCACTGGCAAGCTGTCGAACACAAGATTGTCTTGGGGGGTTAGGACTAGCTTTGGCAGATGGCCCTGTTGTTTTTTTTTTTAAATCTTCCGCATTTAGGACAGAAGAAAAATAAGCAGCAAAGATTGCTTGTATTATCATTGACATTACGTTTCCTTTGCTAGAATGTTTTCCTGATTTTTTGAAGGTGTTGGCTTTCAGAGGTTGCACAGGTGCGAGCTAATTTTATTCTTGAGTAGATTTATGTAATTACTGTGTCTTTGGTGCAATGGGGCTGCTAAGGCTCAGAATAAGGGGAATACTATGTGAGTAGTAGGAAATCACCACATTACTATGGTAGGGCAAAAGGAGAAGGAACATCGCTTGCCATTGGGTTGAATACCTGCAATGTATAGTCTTGGTTCAATTTTGCTATAGTACTTGAAATTTTGATGCTTCTTTGAGAGGATAACTAAGAAATAGTTACATGAGGCAAAACCCCCAAAGCCTGTGTTGATGATAATTACATGATGACATTTTTCCATTCTCTCCTTGCCTTTCCCTCAGTGTGCAACTAATGGAGTTTCCCTTGCACCTGGTTACTTGTATTTTCCAAACACATCTATAAGCTTGGCATTTTTGGGCTCTTATGAGTCTGTTTAACTGGATTGAAAGAGGCCAAATGATTGAAGAGGTCTGGAATACACACACAGGCCCATCAATAGATCATATTACCCCATGAGCATTGCTTCCTCAGGAACAATTGAGTCTGAAATAACTCCCTCAAGGAGAGATTTATTTGCATAACTACTCAGATGACATACCTCTATGATAATTGTAACACATTTGATAAGACCTCAAAAAAGGCATTACGCTGTCCTGATTCACTACTAGTACAGCCAGTCAGGGGATCTCCGTGTGGAAAGGGAGACTTCTAATGGTGAAGCTGACAAAAAAAAAAATGAAGCTGGAATAAAATTTGGTGTTAAGGGAAAAAAAAGTAATTTGGGGTCAAGCAAAACCAAGGACTTTAATGGGAAAATAAATTCACAGTTTTTCTGACAATACCACCAGATGGATACCAGCTTTCCCCAATCTATCCTTCCTTTTTTACTTGACTGTGACCACTTCAAGGGGTGGCAGAGATGTCAGCATGTTTAGACGGCTCCATATTTCACCACCCTGCAGAAACTGACAGTCAGAATACCAAACATGGAGATAGATTCATAATCATATCACTGTTCTTGAACTTTAAAGGGCTACTAAAAATAGCTTGGATCCACAAGAAGAAGTTTGATGTCTTGCATCTGGCATTTGTGACTGACCTCTCTGGAAACACAGGCTAGCAGCTGAAACCAGATGCCTGGCACTGAGTGCAAACTTCTTTCAATCATGCAGCTCATAAATGCACCTTTTTTTTTTCCTTGTCTTTGAATTTTTTACATGTATGTATTCTTTTCTGTTCTTAAGGATCATCAGGAAGGCCCCATCAGCAAGGCCTATCAGCATTTTGCTGTAGAGATGGGAGATGGAAAAGAAAGTGAGTTGTTAACACTAGAAAGCTTCCTGGTGCTGTGCAGGATATGAGGATTGCACAATTTTGTGGAGCGTAATCCCATTCCAAGACTGAAATCAAACTTGTTTATTTAAAGTCACATCCATGTAGGTATGACTGTAAAGATATGTTTCACACAAGGTACTGAATAGGCTTTTTATTGCTTTTAAGTGGCCCTACACTCCATGTTCACCACAGCAAACCACCACAACATTAAAGTACTTTGTGCACATCTGTGTGCACCCCTGAGATGCATTGGTATGTAGAACTAATGACTTTGTATCTCTAGAGTGTGGACCTCTAAACAATTTTCTTAATAGCATTTTAACAATTCACTAAGAGCCTCCAATCTTTTTAGCAATAAAATCCATCACTTGCTCAGCATGTGGCCTTTAATGCAGCAGTCTTGCTTAAAATCACTACTTATCCAGTTACTATTTTTTTTCACATGGTTCACAGCCAGTGTCAAAAAGTATAATGTCCACTTTCCAAGTAAATAGAAAAATCCTTCTGCCCCACTTTCCTTTTGCTAAATCTAGGGTATTAACATCACATCTGGGCTTTTTATTTTCCGGGTAATAGCAATGTTTCAGTTCACCTTCAGGTTTAAGTACAGGTGGACATTCACATATTTGCTAGTGTTACTCATGAAGTCTATCATAGTGTTTGTTTATCATATCCAGCTATCTAGCAGTTAGGAAGCAGAAAAGCTCTCCTCTAAATGGTACCAACAGTTGCAGGAAGAGTGGATCACCCCTTTACAAAGAATCAGTATTTCACCTTACATTTGATGCTCTGCAATCTGAACCATTAACAACAAGACACGTCTGGTGTTGTTCCATATAATAGTTTGTAATTCTGAGTTGAAAATAAAATGAAGGTGGTGCATTTTCACATTTATCTGAGGAGGAGTTCTCCTGAATGAAAAGGGAGAAGTGACCTCCTTCCCAGTGATGTGGGCTTGGAGCTGAGCAGCTGTTAGTGGTCCATGAAGGTACTTGTTGTTTTGCAAGCAGCTGGAAGATGGGGTGGCTGAGATCTAAGTTTTGTTGATAACACATAAATCCCATCCATATTTCAGTGTTTAGACAAAACACAAGTTAAATGATAGGGAACAGACAAGGTTTAGTGAGGCTTCAAAAGTATGATCATGGATTCCTCCTGATTTCTTTAAATACTTATCTGTGTAACTGGGTACATTTATATGCATTTACTTGCCATGTTCTAATGCAGAAATGCTGGTGAGATGTTATCCAGCAATGTGGTCCCATATTACCACTCGTTACAAGTTTGCAT
Source organism: Donacobius atricapilla (assembly GCA_013397315.1). Lineage (NCBI taxonomy): Eukaryota > Metazoa > Chordata > Aves > Passeriformes > Mimidae > Donacobius > Donacobius atricapilla. Next base: position 196,940 of record WBMY01017413.1, read on the forward strand.
TTGCAGTTTGTGTGTCTCTCCGTCCCTTTTATGGGGACTTGTGGGGAAGGCTGCTGTGGAAAAGCCAAGAGGTATTTCTCATAGCCTTCCACCATTCGTTCAGTGCTCTCCACAGTCTGAGGTGTATTCCTTCACTGTGCCTTAGGGGACTGTGACAGCTTGTTTTGTACAGCCTGAGTCAGAAAGATACTCACTACCTTAGGTGGTCACTGTGAAGGGAGCAACCCAGCTGGCAGTAGTAAAAGTGCTGCAGAAGAGCAATGAGCAAAGATGATAAGGTTGCATGAATAAGTTTGTCAAAGAGAAAATGGAAATATTGACTTGGAACCCATTCTATCTAAGAGCCAGCACAACTCAGTAACAGCAAAGGGAAATGAAAGAACAGGGGAACAAGCCCTAGGGTATAATAGTTCTCAGTCTGGGACTGGGGTAGATAATAGAGCCTGTCTTAGTCAACATCTTGCATAAGTGCCTTCAGATCTGCTCCTTCCATATGTTAAAATAAACAGTAAAAATGACACAGGATGTCATTTCCCTGTCCACTGCACCCCCCCCCCCCCACCCCC
>WBMY01017413.1:197515-361819 GCA_013397315.1 Donacobius atricapilla
CCCACTCCCAGTATTTTCCTATAAGTGAGCCCATCCATAAGATAATGTTTTTACCTCTCAGATTCTTATATTCACCTTGGGATCTCTAAATGGAAGTGAAGTGTTTGGGGTTTGGTGTGTGGGTTTTTTTTTTCTTGTATGTGTGTTCATTATTGTCAGTAATAAAATTACTTCCATAATATTTTGAGCCATAATTGCAAAAGATACAGGAGTCCCACTTTTATGGCCATTGGCCATCAGCTTTGCTTGTATGCAGGTTTAGGAGCTTTCACTTATTTCAGGTATTTCATCATATGTTTTGCTTTGAGTGCTGTGAAGTTATCCCCTGACCAAGCATTCAGATACCTTATTTGCATATAAATTTTGGTTCTTCAGTGAAACAACTTACAGCTCAGGCCACAGGAAATGGGCCTGGGATTGGAGAGCCACTTGGATGGCAATTGTTCCCTTTGCTAATTGAAAGGGAAATTATGAACTCTAGTGCTTCACTGTTCATTACCATCATCTGCCAACAGAGTGGCTGTTTATCTGTGTATTCTGAGCCCTCTCTCATTCTCTTTTAAAAAATTATATTGCTTTCTGAGCCCTTTCACATTCTCCATCTGGCTAGAATAAAACTACTCAGCAGTATGTCAGAGCGTGCTAGGTCTTTCCCAGATCACTTTTATGGTGCTAGGTTGATGTAAAAAGCAGTACTGGTCTGCCGTGGGAGCATTTATTAATGTATGCCTTGAGCTACTCCAATCAGACATGCTATGACTTTTTGTACTGTACAGAGTGCTGCAAGACACGAAAAGCAAAGCTTCTCTATAGTCACGCAATGGCTCAGAACTGCAGAGGCTAAAAATTAGACAAATCCTCTAAGGCATTTTACCAAGTCCTCTCAAGCGCATCCATTTTGTTCCTTGCAGTTTTGTTTGCCTCTGTTTTATGTAGTCTCATCCAGAATGCATCACATCTGGAATTTTGCCGCTATCCCTGGGAGGCCACCAGAGCCCAGGGCATCTCACTGTTACCTTGGATGATACCTTCTGAGAACAGTGCTCCTTAGCTACTGTGCTAAGGGGTGAGCCCTGCTTCTCTGGGGTGAGCACTGCCTGCTCATTTCCAGGTGTGACTGCAGAACTTGCCAATCTACCAGATTAGACTTCATTTTTAAAAATATGCTTGTGAGGAATTGGTTCAAAATGTGGATGTTATACTTTATTTTTTAAGGCATTTTTCCAATATACTGTAATTGTATTATTTAAAATTTCATTAGAAAATTAGTGTTCAGTTGCACTTGCCATTATCACTCAAACCAACCATAATTCCATTTTTTTCATCAGTATGTGTAAAGAGTGGGGGACTCAGAAGAACCTCTGCCAGAGTAGCATTTTGTACAGGTATAACTGCAGGCACATGCTTAAAACCAGGTATTGGAAAGCTTCTACTAATGACAAAGGCACGTAAACCAAGGGAGAACAGTTTTCTTCTTCATCCTCCTTTATTCTTTTGTGAAAATAATTATCACTGAGCTATAAAACAGCTGTTTTCTCCTTTTGAGATTTTGGTAGATAAGGCAGAACTATTTTTGTTATTTTGGAATTGGCAGAAGTAGTGTGTATGTAAGTGACTTGTCAGTGGGACAACTGAGTAAAGAATCTATTACATTTAGTTCCTATTAGTAGTAATAAGAGGGATAAAAGTTACGTTAACCTTTAAAGATCCTAATTAACACTTGAGGCTTTGCTGTACTGAGAACTTCGCACAAATCCATGAGTTAGAGACCTGATTGATTCAAAGGGGCAAGAGTTTGAAGGGTAGGGAGATGTGTGTAAAACACGTAAGCAAAGAATGTGGTAAGGAAGCAGTACAACTCCATTATGGGGAGGGAGATAGAGGACTGTGGGAGTAGAAAGAGGGAAAATCAGGATTGTGTGTCCTCTGCTTGAAATTTGAGCTTGAGTGTCTGCTGAGGAGAGCAGTAATGGACTGGGAGCCTTATGTGCTAGGCACAGCACGAACACAGAGCAAAAGCTGTTCCTTGGCTCAAGGGGCAGTGCAAGGAAATGTGGCCATTGATGTTGTTCTCCTCCAGTGAGTCTCAGCAGAAGCATCTCTGTGTTTATACTTTCTTGTTACCACTCCATTATTTCCCTTTGCTTCCTTTTCCTGGAATGTCGGAAACTGAGGTAAGGTCTCCAAGATATACTGAACTCCAGAATGAAACCAGCTCAGGAAGTTTCAGCAGAACTTGTCTAAACTATCCTTTAAAACCTCCAGAATTGAATGGATGCTATTTCCAGATCCCTTCCAACTCGGGCAGCTCAGTAGTTCAGAGATTCTAATCCATACAGTCAGTGTTGTTCTTGCCACGCCTGTCCTCCTTCTCAAGAGCCAGTGGGTCATCTTTATACTGCTAGTTTGTGACTAACTCTAAATGTCACTGATATGCAATATAGTTGGGATATCAGAGATGCCTGAGCTTATTACTGCACTTGATCAGGAGATTGCTAGCTAAGTCAGATTTCACTAATAGATTGCATTCCCTTTCCTTGACTAAATGAAGAAAAAAGACCCCTTTTACTCATAGGTCAGAAAGCGCAAAATTTTAAGGTCACTTCACAGAACTTGTAGCTGTGAGCTACAATTTTTTGAATTTTAGGTTGAAAGTCAGCCAAAACCCACAAGAGCATTTAATCAGAAATATGTTAATTTATTCCCAGCCTCATGTGGAGGCAGGAATTTTGTAACCCACATCTTCATTAAGCGTTTTGGTTTCTGCAGCAGTAAAGCGCTCTGCTACTTCTGTATTGTTAATGCTGCTTTATTTAGGCAATTCAATAGCCTTGATTCACTGAAAAGCAGAAAAGCTCATGCAGCTTTTTCCACCTGTAGCAGAGATTCAGCACCTTCATCTTAATGAGGAAACCCATGGTGTGGGCATAGTGGAAAACTGGAAACTGATGAATTAGGGATTTCCTCTTCTGTGTGGCAAATTACAGAACAAGCCCATCTGCCTTATGTTAAACAAATGCATCCTATTGGAAGAAACAATTTTTAGCATGTGGGCATGAATTGTCTGTAATTCTGTGAATTATTTCAGTTCAGTTGCTCATGGCACCAGAGGTCGTACAGGTACAGTGATACTCATTCTCTCAGTCCATGTGCTCTATCACTGCTAGACCCTGGGGTCATGTAATCTGCAGTCACACCAATACGTATTGTATCCTCTGTCCTGGCTCTCAGAATTACCATCAGGGTGAAACCTAAATGTCTGTATCTCATATGACTAGTCTAGTTTGCTGAATTGGCTGAATTCAGTCAATTGAACCCAGATGAATTGGTCTCAGGACTTCCCCAGCTGCCCCACACAGTCTTGTGTATTTCAAATGCCATAGAAAGGTGAATATCCTCTCATCAGTATCTAACAACTATATTGGTATTTAAATCCCACCTCCAAGAAAACAGCAGGATGAATTCTAATTTTGTGTTAAAATCTGAACTGCTTAATGACTTTGTTGCTCTCTGAGGGATGCCTCTTTGCTGTCATGAAATTGCTTCCTGATGTGGAGTTAAATTTTCCTTCTGCATAAATGCAGTTTCCACTGTGTGGTAGGTCCTGTAGATTACGAAACATTTTCAGAGAGCTGAAAAGCCACTCAGAACATTTATTCCCTGCAGTTGCTGTAAGGGCTGACAGAGTTGCCAACCAGGCTTACCTGCGAGCATCTTAATGAGGGCAATGAGAACAGTGTCTCGATGTGCGTCATCAGCACAACAGAGTGACGGAGGCAGGCAGACCTCATCAAGAGACGTGACAACTGCTTTTGCATTTAGAAGAAGAATCTGGAAGAAACTATAGCTGTTCATGATTGCCATTATTTGGTTGCAGTCAATAAGCGTGTGTTTATTAGCTTGGGCCTACTGCTCTGAATAAGACTGATTGTCTCATTAAGGAAAATGAGTCAGTGCGAATATTTTTTAATCATTTGCTGTTTAAGTGTCACTGTTAGCAGGTAGCAGTTAGTGGTGAAATAAAAGGACTTTTGAGTATGAAAGCACAGTGGAGATGCAGGAAAGAAATAAATTCTCAGTGGTTACGGGTATAGGCAAGTGTTTCTGGTTCTTTATTCTTACCTGTGACGCTGATTCCCTCTGTGAAGATGGGTAAAAGCACTTCACTTCTGTGTGCCCCACTGCAATAACAAGTGGCAGCTACTGCAGGGATGCTGAGAGCTGCATCACTACACACAGCATTTGCCATGGTTGTGCCTGAATTGCCCCGCAAGATTTTAAAAAGCCGTAAGTCATTGTGTTCCTTTTTTGAAAGACCAAGAAAAGGGTGGAGCAGTGACTACTTAGATTAACACTGCAACATAGCAACTGCCGGTCATAACAATACCTGCCAGCTTCCCTCCTTGCTTTTTTTCTGCCTTCAGGGGAAAAAAACAACCTCAGTGTTGTGCTTGTATGAATTCGTGTGTGTGTGTGAGTGTGTGTGTGTGTAACTGTGACTTCAGACACCGGTTATTCACAGAAATACTACTTTTATATGTTGTCCTGAGAGTGGGAAAGCCTTGACAATGTTTAATATTTAAATAGATTTTGTACTGTAAAAGGACCACCAGAGTTGATTTTTTTATCACTTGCAAGCAACATCGTACAGGGACTCATGCCTCCACAGAAATCTGACATCTGACTGAGAAAGAGGCATGGGACAGAGGTGTGGGAGGGAGAAGTCCACCTTCATGGATTTCATATCATGGTGTAGCAATTCTAGTAAGAACAAGGAAGTACTTTCTAAGGAAACTTGGTTCAGTAAGTAGTCAAGGCCTTCCTGAAGGTTTTTAGAGCATGCATTCTTCTAGATATTAAACTCTGAGTATTCAATTTCTTTTTATATAGAAAATGCATTTTAATCATATTAATAAAAATAACACTTGATGCTTGAGAAGTGCATCTCTTGGCCTGTAGTGGGAGCATAAATACCCTTTCTCTGTTGATTGAAAATGAACAAGGGCAGGAAACAGATAAAGCACTTTGATTTCCTCAGCTACAGTGCCTGTTGCTGGCTTCAGCATTCATCTGTTCCTCTCCCAGCTCAGGAGTTAGGGCTGGTGATAGACCAAGGTCATCTTTGAGGCTAGGCCCTTCCCATTAGCAGGACTGGTTCCTCTGGCCCACTAGTAGAAATCAACAGTATTTGCATTGCTGCTACCTATAAACCTTGGTGTAAAACACCTCGATTGGAGATCAAGTTCAATGTTGTTTGCAAGTCAGCAGACAAGAGTTTTCATATCTTGCTTCCCTTAAAGAAACACTAATTAAAGCTTTCCAATTGTATAAATATTTATATTCTTTTGTTATTGTTCTATTGCATTTTGTGAAAGAGGGCAATTGGAAAGAAAATAATAATGAGAAAAGAGAGGTCTCTTTTCCCTTTTGCATGCCTCCTTGCCCACCTGTTCCCCAAAAGAAAAGGTTGCTTAATATACAGCAAGGCACTCAGCAATAGAGAGGATCTCCTGCCATCTTTTTGTGCACCTGTACTCACAAACATGCACTTGCACAGAATATGGAGGTTTCTAGAAACACATAATTAAAGCCACAGAAAAGCTTTTATGAACATGAAGTTGAAGCATCTGGGATAGGTAACACTAGGGCCATGGCTCAAGGACACCTGGAAGATGGCATCTGAAACAACCTGGATTTTTGAAGGCTGTAAGATGCCAAAGCAATGTTGTTCCTTTTAAGCAAATCCAGTCGAGCCTCAGTATTAGTTTTGGCTAAGGCAACATGTGGCTCTGCTCAGCCAGAAGATAACACAGTATAATTCTGTTATATTAAGAGGGAATACATAGCTTGCTATTGAAGAGTGTGAATTGTACATGACAGTTCTGTTATGCAAAGGGATTGAAGGGATGTCAGACTGTAAAGGCTACAACTTGAAGTCGTAAATTCAGTGTGGGGAAGAGGCTGAGCTGTCTGATTACATCTGCAACATCCAAAGGATTTTCAGTCCTTTTCAAATACCAATAGTAGTCAAAGAGCTGAGGAATCCTGCAGTGATGCTTTAACCTTCTGCCTCAGTTCTTCTGTTTCAGGCTCAATGAAACATTTTAAATTAGTCACTAACAAACAAAGAAAGAGATACCACCATGAGTCTTACAGATGCTCAAATCACGATTGCATGTAGCCCTGATGATAAGGAAGCAAAAATTAGCATCTGTAATAAAGAAGAATTGTTAGGTGCAGGAGAATGCAGGAAATTACAAGCTTGAAGACAGCTCTGAGCTGTGTCAAATTTGGTGGGCTTGGTGAGTGATTTTTGTCCCTTGTTCTCATGGCGTGAGAAAGAATGAGGGAAAGGTCCACTAGGGGTGGGGAAGTCTGACACCTACGATGCTCGGAGTCCCACATTAATGATGGCTTTTAGATGAGCATGAATAAAAATCCCATTGTCATATACCCCCAATTCACAGAAGGTTCCTGCACCTGTTTTAGCAGTTAGCTCATAAATTCAGCCTGTTTATGCCAGGAGCACGAAACCGGCTCCCGCAGTCAGAGCGGGAATTGCTGCAGTATCTACATGTGTGGCTGGCTGCATGGAGACAGGGTTATGTATGATACAGATAAATTAGAGGGTGTAAAGCACAGAAATGCTTCTAGCAGTGGTCTCAGAGTCCCTTCAGGTGCTGGAGAGATCCACTGGCTTCCCTGGAGGAACAGCAAGGATCAGCTTTTGTGAGTGCCTCATAGCCAGAGAGGGTCAGAAGAGAGGATGAGGAAATGTGTGCTGCTTTGGGCTGCAGAAGCTTTTAGCTTCAGTGTGGGGTTGCTGTACCACTGGAGATGAAGGCTGAGGGCTTTCATTACAGCTTTTTGCACAATTACAATTTGTCTAATAGCTGTGTATGCTGCTGTAACAGCAAATCTTTTCTGCTTCCATGTCTTTGCCATTTGCTAAATACAAATCTCCTTTCCTTTAAACAAAAGATTGGCCTCTGTAAACCTAATACAATGATTTGTGTAATGAGTTAATTTAAATTCCTACCATGTTTTATCAAGTTGCTTCTTTATCTTTACACTGCAGTTCAGGTTTTATATTTTAATATATCAAATGAAAAACTGAATGTGAGAAAAAAAAGTTATCTAGCTTGTTATCTGCAAAGGTTTCTGAAAAGCAGATCTGCATTTAAAAAACAATGTTTTAATATATTTTTGCAAAACTAGTGGTATAAGGATGAGCATAGAAAAATCTTATCTGAATTGTAATTCCTACATAGTCACCAATTCTAGAGCTATAGAAAAGCAATTCTTAAATAAGAAGCATGAAGAGAACCAAAATGTGTTGTGCCTCGCTTTTTGCCAATTCACAGGAGTAATATGGCTTTGTTGTTTCCTTTGTCTCTAGTTATCTTCCGGGCAGAATTCTGGTCTTTTGATTGAGATTGTAACTGCAACCAAGAAATGACCTTTAGAGAGTAATATTTTTGTTTATCATTTGAACTATTGTAATAAGTAACAGGTAATATTTATGAAGGGGGAATTCCACTGAGCATGTTCTGTGATTTAGGTTCTTGCCTATGGATATTATGTAGCATAAATTTCCCTTTCTACTTGAGTCTTCCAAACCCAGAAGCCCCAGCTGAGCACAAAACAGCTATAACGCAAGAAAATCATAGCAGTTTAGTATGTTATTTTCTGAACATTTTCTTGTACATGCTTGTGATTTATATGTATTTTCCCCAGCTCTAATGGGGAAATGGATACAGTGAGGTGTGTTTTTTGTGAGCTGCCAGCCCTAGAAGCTATTGATATATGACTGTTGTTGGCCAGAAGATTTGCTTTTTGCTTGAAAATGTTGTGTTAATTACTGTGTTGGAACTGTGTGATCAGTGTACATAGGAATTATTATTTTCAAGATGGCATGGGAGTGTTTGTGCCTTTTTCTAGTTTCTGTAGTGGATGGACTGGAAGAGGGGGATTGATACAGGTTGGGGGTCAGCGCTGTGACAGCAGAAGGTTTGGACACTGAATATTGTTGAAAATTTCTATTTAGATTCCTCAAGTTGCATATCAACCCAAAATGCTCTTGCTTACTTGAAGAGAGTCTTGCTTGAAGAAGATACCCAGCCTGCTGGAAAATGAAGGGAAAGTGCAGTGAGGGCAGCAAATACTTAAAGCAAGAAATATCTGCAAAACTTGGTTTAATTTAAAACTAAGATCAATTTGCTGAAAACAAAATATACCAGCTGAAAAGGAGGGGGGGCATTCCTGCTGTTCTGCAATAAATTGTGGAGTATATTTGGCTGGGTTAAATCACTTGAGAATACCCACCCAGTGTGTGCACATTGAAACTAGGATCTAACTGTCTGTTTTGGCGGTGTCAAACCTCGGTTTGGGAAAGGAGATAATCCAAGTTACTGCAAGTCACTTTCCGTTCCTCTGGAGGCGTTTCTGACTTTGCAGGCTGGGGCAGGGCTCTTTAACCTGAATTGTCTTTCTCAGTCTTGGTCCCACTGGAGTCTGGCTAATGCGGAGCAGCTCAGGCTCTGGGACTGCTGGAGGGCACTGCCAGCCCCATGGCTCTTCCTGGCTGCTTGCAAACGCCTCAGGCGCTGTACTCTGTGGTCTCCTGGACTCCTCTTTATCTGTGACCTGCAGCTAAAGGTACTTGTGTTTGGTGGAATAAATGCACTGAAACATATTATTGTGTCAGAAAGTGCAATAATATTTTAGCAAGCGAACAGAATAAAAAATGAAACTGTTATGAGAACAGTTTTTCTTCAGTCAGGCATCCCTTCTAGGTTAAAAACATCAAAGTTTTTCTGGTTCTGGAACTAAAATGGACTAGTCCTCGCTCACTATTGATAGCATCCCACTTAGCTCTGTCTCCCAGGTGATTTGTAGGTATTAGATGTTTTTTTGTAAGGTGTCAGCTGGAGTAACTGAGAGCTTTAAAAGGATTAGCAACACACCAGTCCTCAAAAAGGGAACCCAGAAACAACCCTCCTGTCTGAGCCTGTTTCTGACAGACATAAAGTAACCACCTCTGTTTTGTGTGAAAGAAGTAAACAACTATCTTTTCATCAGGAATTGATGTCATGACAATTTAGAAAAAAAAACCAACTCAAAATGGGTTGCTCTCTTCAGCACAGCAAGATGGCATTGTTATTACAACTTCTGAGTTGCTGAGTAGCAAGAAGGTACATATCAGGCACCTGATTTAGATTAACAAATAAACAAACCACTGCAAAAAAAATAAATCCAAGGTTTAAATTTTTGTTCTATAACTAACAGCTTCCTTTTAATTAAACAGTAGACAATTCACAAGTTAGAAATCCAGGTAAGTTTGACAGAGGAACCTGAGCAAAAATTTCCTGCCTCCCAAGGCAGAAGGCAACAGAGCTTTCTTTTCCAGAGGAGACAGTGGGAATAATCTGGTACCCAGCCCCTTGCCTGCAGGCTCACACCACGAATATGGTAACAAACTCAAAATCCCGGGTTTTGCAGGAAGTCTGCACAAACAAGTGTGGGGCCATGCTTACTCTAAATGTATTGATAGTCCTTAACAGCATGGTGATGGGGTAGAGCAGCAGCCTGGGCGAGGACCCCGACTGATGGCTGTCCCTGGCATTTGTGCAGCACATGTCTCTGGCCAGTGGGGTGCTGGGCAGGGGGTGTCACTGCTCACACTGCAGCTGCTGAGCCCTAGGCAGAGCAGACACACTTGTGTCCAGACTTTTCTTCGGGAGAGCTGTAAGGGGAGAGAGGCACAGGCAGAGGTCAGGAAGGGTGTGGCTGCTCTCCATGATGCGGGGCAGTGAGACCTAGCCTGATGGCAGAGCTCCTGGTGATGGGCAGCGGATCCAGCCGGGGCTGGCTTCTTCCTCAGTGGATGCTTGGGTTGTGTTCTGCGTTCGTTTCTGTCTTTCCAGATTCATACCTAGAAATCCAACCTGAATTATTCTCTTAATTTTTCTGCTCTGAAGCCCCTTGGGTCGGGGAGGGGCTGGTGGGGGCAAGAGAGAGCGGAGAAAGAAGAGGACAGGTGTTTTCAGCATCTGCAGAGCCCAGAGGAGGGTGCGAGGTGCTGCAGACATTGCAGGGACCCCAGAAGAACTGGGAGGTTCCCACCACTCTGCCCTGCCTTTGGGGCAGGTCTCTGGAGTTAGAACCGAGCTACCCACGCTGGCTTGTGGCACCAAAGCCAAGGCTGCTCCTCAAATCATGCCAACCATGGAGTATGGCAGTGAACAACGCTGCTTTAAAGGCTAATTTATGCAAACCCCCCACATTTAAAAAATAATGACATTAGCAATTCTGTGCTGTTTTAAGCTCTGTGTAAAATCAGACTGAAGCAGGAAACATGTTGCTGAATTCTTAGCCCTTTACTGTGGTGATGCATTACTCCCAGACTATTTCAAGTTACCTGGGGGCAATAATATTGTCAAGCAAACTTAAAAAAAGAGATAGAATGCAGAAAAGTGGTTGCTATGATTGCACGCAAAGCTTCAGTCAGTGTTACACAAGGAGATCTAAAACAGCCAGTAGTTCTGAGTAGTGCTGAAGGACTCCATCCCCCCGCTACTCCATGGCTATACAGGTTGTGGACTGGGAACCTCCTGTTCTCCACTTAAGAGCTTAAGGATGCTTTGTTCTTCCGACCTCTCTCTGGGAAAAGGCATCCTCTCTACATTTATGAAAGATAGAAACCGTTTCCTCTCTCTCACTTGTGTTTCTTCTTCACTAATTTTCTGAATATTTAAATTACATAAATTCAGTTTTAGAAGCACTGACAATTTCTGTCGTGTGGTTCTTTACTCTTACAGCTCCCATAGTTTCTCTTTTAGGATGACTTTGGGGAGGTTTCAGCATCTTTCAGATTACTGCTATACTTCCTATACTTTTATGAAGTGTTTTTTATATGTCTTTCCAGCACCTAATGAAACTTTAACTTGCCATAATAATATAGATGACATTCCTTATTTATATGATTTGCAAAAAAATTAAATGTGGTCCACTACCCTCTCATTTAGCATTTTGCTATTATCACAGGGATTATTATAGTCACATGGTTGCCTGACTGTCCTGTATTTCACTTGTTTATGACACCCAAATCAATTAAAATGACATATTTTTCATTGCTACTAATTAAATTTATTGCAGAATCATTAGCAGTTGTTTCTGATGGTTTTTTCATTATTAATTCTGTTGATAAAAAATTCTAGGGCTGACTATTTCCACCAAGAATTACAAGGTCTAAGCTTCAGCAGAGGGAAGAAATACTTGAATATAAAATTGTTTTACTATCAATTTGGAGGGTTTAATGCTTGGATGGTGGTTTGAGAGTCAGGCATTTCTCTCAGTTTATGACTTTGGCTTACACAGTAATTTTCCACACTTAAGGAAAGTAATCATGCCAAATGCCTCAAAATGAGTCTATATTTATGTCCATTTGCAATACATTTATTTGTAGCTGTTAGGCAATTAAAATGTTTTTAGGCAGACACTTCAAAACAGAAAACTTGCAAAGCCTCTGCTTCCCACCCTCCTTGCAAAGCAGTCTTTAAGGGGGGGGCACACCCTCATGCAGGTTTATCCATGTCTGTGTGTATGTCTGTATGCTTGCTCATCACCTGCAGCAAGCTAGGAAGTTCCAGGGGATCCACAGCAAGTACAGCCAGTTCCTTCAGGTCCTTTAAGTCCCTGTGCTTTCATGGCTTAGCACAACTCCAAAATGTGCTTCAGTCTCAAAGAAGTGTGGGGGAACTTCATTTTCCTCTCTCTTCTAGCACAGCAATCACAAAATTAGCGATGTTATGTAGAAATGTTATATTGGACTGAAGTTACCCTTTTTACTTAGCAGACTGTTTAGGAGACAAATTACCAGCATGGCTGAAGAGCTGCTAAATCCAGATCACATCCATAGTAGATATTATTTATGTTATTTGTTGAACGCAAATGATAAGCAGGGGTCCATCAGCCTTTTTAAAGTGAAGTATAATTCTTGTGAACAGTAGCACTCTTGAAAAATGTTTTTACAGCTATGTAATGGTTTGTATCTTTTTAATGAGGTATCTGCCAGTGTATCCTTACAGCTATTTTAATAAAAGACATTTTCCAAAAAGCCCCTTTTTGGGGGCCTGACCTGGCCTTAGCTTGGCAACTTGCCACTTCAGGACACCCCTTGGTTTATTAATTCTCAGCTTTGTGTGAACATCTTCCTCCAAGTGTTTAATGACCCCCAGGGTGGAAAAATACAGTAACTGATCAGACCGCTACTGTGGTCCTAAAGACACTATCCCAAAGCAGTACAGGTTATTAACTTACCAGTTCCCATCTTGACATGGAAGGGTAATCAAATTTTGTAACACAGCAATGACAGATGAAAAGTACACAGTGAATCCAAATACTGTCTCCTGGTTGGAAACATACACATGTTCACAAGTGCTGGGTGATGTTTGAGGCTTCCATGGGGGATTTAACTCAGTTTAAATTTGGAACAAATTAGTAGTGAGCAATGCATACTTCCTTCCACTACCAGTAGGTCCAGAGGCATAAGTAACTGAGAGCAGGAAAGTGCTAGTGTTGGTGCCTTTAAGTGCTGTCACCTTCTGTGGCAGAGGTATTAGATTAAATTTAACCTGCCCTCCAGTTGCAGAAAACCAAAACATCCTTAATTAATGCTTTGAATTTCAGAAGGTGTCCTCTGGTAATGTAGCATTGCATAGGACCTTTCAGGACTGCATTTTAGAGGTAGATGTGGCTGCCTGAACAGTTCAGAATTACCTGTACTTCATGCTTCCTGGTTGGCTACCTAGAGACATGACCTCTAGGAAGGTTCCTGGAGAGCAAGTGCTCAGGCAAAATCAGTGCAGGTTGATTAGGCACACTGTTTCTGGGTGTGGTTAATACTGGGGGACTTACTCTCTTCTCTGCTCCTTGCCCTTTTTTTAAATTAGGCATACTCTGTGTATGAGCAGGGTTTCCCAGGATCTCAGTGGTCTTGAGGGATGTGCAGGTGAGAAGACAGTAATCTTGTCAGTTCAAGAATTGCCTTTCAGACTCTGTAGGTTGTAATTAATATTTTGAAAAAGATTTTTAATGAACAAAAGATAAATATTAGCAAAGGCTGCCTGCAAATAAGTACGTGAGAAAGGATCAGAGAATGTTCCTGATAGGAACCTGAATTTAACATTCAGGAAAGTAATCTCCTCTGTAAAAATCACTTGACTGGCTAGAATGTATATTTTTAAAGCAGTAAAATAAAGTCTATTCAGCTTGGTAATGTATAAGTGGTGCTGTCAGTTATATGTGCAGTATTATGTGGGGCATAAAAGAGATATTTTCTATGCTCTAAAATCTATAAATTTTTATTATTTTTATTTAGTCTTTTGAAATAAAAGAGGTGTTACATGTAGCAGGACAAACTATGGAGAGGAGGTGAAAGGAGAAGGAGAAAGGTTATAAAACTAAGGTGGTCGAAGTTAACGCAACTGTCTTGCAATTCAGACAGTAGCACGGTAGACAGTATTTGAAATTGTGTGCATTTGAGAGTAAGGCTAAACTTTCCTTGGCTAGAAAGTCAGCTGTTGGAAGTGTAGATTGTACGTGTCTTGGAGTTTTTTGTCTTTCAAATGAAGATTGGTGGTGGCTCTTGAATATGACTAGCTGGATACTGTACTTTTGTGGCAGTATAACACTTTGGGATTTTTCTGTATGTAAAATTAATCACAGGTTTGGGTAGTTCTGAGTTAAAACCCAATTATTATACAGTGTATCTTGGGTCCTCTGAGCCCTTGGTTTTTCCAGACAGCCTCAATTAGAAGATCTCCTTGCAGCTTTATTTAAAACGAAGTACCAGGGAGATAACTGAAATGCCTGACAAGCAAGAGAATGGGGGACATACCTCACAGTTAAGTTTCAGGGTGACACTCCTTCTCCTTTTGGATTTAAATTACATACAGGCCACATAAATCTACTTCTGTCCAGCTATTACAGTATCCTATTATAAATCCTATAAGCAGACCTGCTTTTGAATTCATCCAGTGCTGCTTATAAATTAAGCCAGAACCTACTTTTTTTTTTCCCTGTCTCCAAGCCTACGCTAGTGCTTGACATAACAGATTATCATCTCAAGTTGGTGGTCTAAAGATACAAGAAGGTTGTACTTTTCTTTCTCTGTGTAAACATTAAGAGAATGAACTCCCCACTTCATGGTTCCCAGGCCTTTGAGTTCATTCTTTGTCTCCAGCAAATCAGAGAGTTGTGTAAATACCAACTGTGACAAATTTGCTGGGTTTGCATCTATGCTAAAACCCTTGTTTTTCCTCAGTATCCCCCTTTTTTTCCTGGAGAGGGGGAGGGCATAACCTAGTTGCAGTCTCTGAAATCCAGCTGCATGCAGTGTGGTCTTGAGAGTATTTTCCCTAGGTAATGTTCAGTCCCTGCTAAACTACCCTCACTGCTGACAACAGGTGTCAGCAGCAGATTATTCTTGTAGAGGAAACAGAGCTGGAGGGACTTACCGATTTTTGACAGAGATGACAGTAGGGAAACCAGCAAATACTTTTGCTCCTAATTTGAAATCTATGAAAGCTAATGCTTCTGGCATCCACATCTCAACGTTAGTGGCACTCAAGAAAATAGAGAGAAGAGCATCTTAAATAATAAAGCCAACTGTCTTACAAATGGATGCCGAGTTGTCTGAGAGTCCTCAGTTTGGAGAGAAGGTTGAAAGAGGGTTGGTCATGTTTGATGAAGCCATGAAGGCAGTGGATAAAATGAGTGCAGAGTTACTAGTAGGATCCAACTCTTTTTCAAGTGGCTCTGCTGCCTTTATTACTCTGGATTATCTGTTAGTGCTTGCATCCTCAGGAGGAACAGATACAGATGCACTTGTTTTAAGAAATGTATGTGAAACTTCCCTCTGGACACTTAAACAGGAAAGAAATGGTATGTTGAGTGAATTTAACTGAAGGAGAAGCCAATAGCTCTCTCCCACAGAATTTGTTACTAAAAGAAAAAAAGAGTTTTCAAGTTTCCTGAAGTCTTTCAAGTCTGTTCACTTTTCAACAAAGTCCTCATTGTCCTTTTTAAATAAATTCCACAGTCCTAGCAGTGCAGGAGTTTCTTAATCAGTTGACATTGTAATTGTCTTAGGGTAATCTGTTTTCACATGCAAATTCAGTTCAAGATGCTGAAAAGGGATTCATGTAGGCTGCCAGAAAATGCATGGGAAACACACTGTAGCTTTTCCAGAACACTTAAGCAGAAGAAATTCTCAGGCAGTGAGGGAAAAACTCCCACTTGCAAGATTTTTGTGCCAGAAAAATCTGTATCAAGGGCAACTACCCCCACCCCCAAACCAATGTATACAGTGAGAAAATGGTACAAATGTGTTATCAAACAGTTATATATATAAAAAAACGAAGACAGCAAAGTTGTGGATTGAGTCCTTACATGTCTTCCTCCCTTTCAGGTGTTCTTTATTATTGTGCATACTGTGAACATTAGATTATGTGGTATAATAGGTGACAGGCATAATCTGAATGAAGATGTAAAGCTGGAAAATATGAACTGGCTACCTTAGGCTGTACAAACACAATACTTGGAATATATTTGTCCTTTAAAAATTAGTTTAAGAAATGCAATGTATGTAGTCTGAAAGGTCCATATATCCATGATAGATCATGAGGTAATGAAGAATGGTGTGTCTTTCTAGGTGGTTGTAGCAAAAGCAGGTGTGCTATAGCCTAAATCCTGGGAGCTCTCTGGCCTGTGTGTTCCCATGAGTAACGCTGCATCTGCAGGGAGGCAGCCAAAGTGTGTGGCATTTAGGTTCCCTCTACTGGTTCAACTTAAGGCCCTGTCCATTAGCTGGTGCGGTGAGATGGTATTAATGAAAAGCCCTGAATTACTTCCTATGTAGTTAGCACATCTGCAAACCCCCCTCTTTGAAAGGTCTGGTAATGTACACCTACTCCCCAAATAAGCCATTCAGAACATAAGCAGGTGTTTGAAGTTACATGCATACGTAAATGCTCTACTTAGTAGCCGTGGCGAGGTTATATGCTGCCGTGCTTTTCTGAATGAAGACTTTGTCCCTGGGCAGTTAAACAGGCAGTGCTTGACACTTCACCAGCCATCACCTTGTATTTGCCGCCACCTGTAATGTCCTTGTCTATACAGCCATGAAACTGGCAGTGTCAGGCATAATGTGAAAACAGTAATTCTTCAGTTTCTCTAGTCTTTTTCTGAAGGCTTCATGAGTGAACTGTAGAAGTAAGGAAAGACAGTGGTTTAAAAGCAGAATTAAAACTCCTAAACTAACTTTCTTGTTAGCTTTTCTCATATCTGTGGGCAGGTGATTCCCTCTCCCTCCAGCTTTATGAGCTGATTTGAGTGCTGGAAGGCATGCCTTAAATACGAAGCGGCATGAAACTATCAGCTGTAACATTACTTTGTTACAAGGGGCAGTCGGAGCAAGGATAATACTTGCTTTATCATAACTTCAGACATGCTCTTTTGCAATCAGTGGAAGGAGTCTTTTAAAATAAAATAATGAAATCCCTCAACCCTGAGTACCAAACTGATTTAGAATTACAATCCTAGTTCTTGCACTTTTGTCTAGACATGTGTTGATCAGTGTTTTAGAGTGTTGAACATGTGTTGATCAGTGTTTTACAGAGTGCAGGAGTGGGTAGCTTTATGTTCAGACCCTGCACCAGTGTTTTGTGTTCTTGCATTCTGTATTTTACTGCGTGAAAGGGAAGAGAAGTTATCCATGAGCTCCCCTTCATCATCTAGCTCTCAAGTGGAGAGGACCCCGTGGGCTATGGCAGTGTGGCAGTTTCCCGTAACCCCTGGGTACAGGAGCACAGCAGCATTTAGTCTGATCCCTTTATAGCCTCTGGCCTCTGCGCTTCTCTTTCTTCCTCTGCAGAAAATGGTTAGGTGGAAAAGGTACTCTGAGCCCTATTGTCACTTACATAGTTGTTCTTATTCTAGAAGAATTATATTGAATAACATACGGGCATATTTATGGCCAAATTTCCAGTTCTGAAAACTCCCAGCTCCTTTTTAGAGCTGATCTGGAGAAGAGTGACATTGCTTCCAAGCTGTGCTTTGCTGTGTTCACCTGAAACATGCACCATTTCTGCCGAAAGGTTCCTACTCCTCAGTTAAGTGTTGGCAACTCAAAAACAACTGCTAATTCCTTATGGCCCCTGGTATAGCTGTAAATGTTTTCCCATTGTTCAGCCTACCGTGTGCAAGGTACAGTGCATAATTCCATTGGAAAGTCTCTAAAATCATATATTCCCTACATAGAATCTTTCCAGACGTTTGTTTCCTAGTGTGCATTTGGTCCTTAGTCCTAACAGCCTTAACTCCACATCCCACAAAGTCAGAGCAGCATTTTGTGGAGACTACTGAGAACTGTAAAATTTAAACAGCATACAATTTGGAGATGGAGGAGCTTATTTTTCTGTTGGTTCTTATGCAGACCAGAGCCCATTCTCCCTGAAGAACTCACAGTGCAGAAGGTATGCGTTTCTCCCTCAGGCTCTCCTATAGTGATGCCTGGCCTCACCTTGGTGGTAGTGCCCTGAGGGGAAAATTCATCAGCTGGGAACTGGAATATCTCATCTGTGTAACAGTGGTGCTCTGCTTGATGCTGTTACCTCTAAACCTAAAGCAGGACTAATGGGAAGAAAATGGTACCAGTAGACCAGCTGCCAGATGGAAAATTATTTGCTGCAATGCTGCAGTTACACAGAAGGAAAAAATGGCTAGTTACTTTTGGATTGCCTGGTTTTTGATATGAGAAACATATTTGTAATCTGCCTCCTCAATACAGTGATGTGATGAGAATAAAAGGCAGTTTCTGAATTCTGTTCTTATGCCGAATTTTACATGAAATTTGGAAAGTGTTCGCTTGTTTTACAGAGCTAGAAAACGTTTTAGAGTTATTTGAGGGAATTATGCATGAGGCAAACCAGCATCTACCCAGCAAAATAATTAAGTCATTTGGTTGTAAAGAACTTAAAAACTTCTAAACCCTGCTCCCCTCCCATCTTAGGAAAAAGGGAATGTAGAGCTTGATCTTCTGTGGAATTGAAGTTCGGAAGTGCTTGCATTTATTGCTGCTTCAGGCTTGTCTGAATCTGAACTAATCCTAATAAAAGCAACAGTATTTTATCGACAAGAAGTAGGAATCATATCCTTCTAAATCAGAACCTATGAAATTTAATCAGTGCCGGGACCATGGACATGGAATGTTTATGATATGAAATGGAGCGTGGGTTGAACATCCATGCACAAGCGGGAAACTGAGGCTGCACGCTATGGTCAGTGCTGCAGGGCTTTGTGCAGTTCAGCAGGACACAGCACCACAGGTTCATGCACAACTGACTTCAGGTAGAACTCCTACAAATCTCAGTGCATGATGAATCCAGGTATCCCTGCATCCACTTGGTGCATTTGTCCTGAGTTTTAGTTTACCTATGCTGATGCAAGTTTAGAGTACTCTGGTGCAAGTCAACGAAATACTAGTGATGTGCCATGAATATGGCGGAATAATTTCTACTGTTTCAGCACTTTTTGAAAATGTGGTACCAGCTACTTCTAATGAAAATGGTGCATACTATGTGAGGAGCTTGCTCTGCTAGGTACTTCTTAAAATTTTTTGAGCTCCAGAAGAAAAAGTAAATAGGTTCAAAGCACAGATACTCGGATAAAAAAATCAAAATTTTTAATATGGCAGCTATGTTTGGAAAAAATTTCAGTAGCTGTGCAAGTTTTCCTACAAATACAAATTTAAAAAAAAGTTGATGGAAAGTTTTCTCTGAAGTGCATTTGTGGGAAGATAAGGCTTTCATAAAAGAAACTTCCCTCTGCTAAGGGATGGCAATAGTAAAAAGAACGACCTAATTTCAGCAAGTCAGAAGAAAAATCCCTGATGTCAGCTGTCCCCAAGAGATGTGATCTTGGAGCTTTGACAGGAATTCTTACAAGTGCACTCTTTCCAAAAAGTAAAAAACCTGAATGTTTCTGTTACAGGTTTCAATGCTGGCAGACTTTAAAGCATGTTCTCTGCTCTCTTGGACTCCACTTAGCTGATGGTTCTGCACTTTCTTTCTTTTCAAGTGCCTGGATTATCTACACAGACCCAAAAAACCCCAGCAAAATATCTTATGCTATTGTATTTGCTCTTTATACCCACCATGGGAAACCCCTTGGTTTTAAACAGGATATGAGCAAAAGTCAGGTATTCATAAGATCTGTTTTCCCCATACTCTCTCATATGGGTGAATGGAAAGGAACTGGAGAATAGCACAAATTTACTATCCACCATGAAAATCCTCTAAGATAATTTGATACATTAATCCTGTTTTTTCTGGGAATTTCTTCCCTGGTCTTAACTTTGATTTATCCATGCAAACCTTATTACAGATTGTATTACATGGTATTAGTAAACAGTCTGGAACAACTCTATCCAGTGTGTATTTTACACTGTGTCTGGTTTTGGGGTGGTATTTTGTTTTGTTTTGTTTTGTTTTAACTAAAACTATCATGTGACAAGGTGGCTGGCAACTTAGGAAATAACTGAGTAGTTAAACAATGTTGGCATTGAAGTCTTGCTCTTCAAGTTTTAGATTACTGTGAAAATGATGGAATATTGTTATTGTGGTTAAAATAAGAGCTCCTTTGACCCTGTTTGTCACACACACAGACACACACTCACACTTGGATCAGAAGGCAAGAACTGATTTATTTTAAAAGGTCTGACTCCATTTTATAATATTTCTACAAAGGGCAGGGATTGGGGGAGAAGATTAACACCTCTCCCCATCCCACTGGTCAAGACAACTGTCCATCAGCTGTCCATATCTCTAAGAACAGGCATGAAAACTTTCCTTGAAATTACAAAAACATTGGCTGTGTTTACATCACTCAAGCATGAGAAAAAACCCAAACCATGAAACACTGTGAAACAGAAGAGAAGGCTGAAAAACCAGGGTGACATTCCTTGCCATGCATGCAGTGATATTGCCATAAAGAAACAGGTATAGTTTTCTGCTCTGCTTTTGTCGTATATTATTTATATTATATTTGAGAAGTAAAATTCATTCTTCAGGGGTTACTTCCCATGTGAATTTTATCTGTTAACTGTTATGAAAATCTAATAAATTTTCATTTTTTTGTGCTTGTTCATTTAGCAGAGGAGGATATTTTTTAGTTGTACCATAGCTACAATCAGTCTCTTAATGGAAGATGAAACAAAACTTGCATGTAAATAGTTTTAATCAACAGACTGAATGAACTCAGGTTACATGTATGTTTAAAATAGAGAAGGCACAAACTAGAACATTTTTTCTTAATATTTTGTAGAACCTCAGCCTTTTCCATCATTTGCTTTTTACTAAAAAAGAAGCAAATAGAAGTGATTAGTGCCCTACATATGATTTGACATAATTTGATTTGACCATATTTGTAACATCTATTTCTCTTCCTACTTTGGAGAAAGATAAGAATAACTGTTTGTAAAACACTATGGGCAAGAAGCGCTTTCCATATCCTCTAGGCAATCATATCGGGCCTTGGAGCATGATTAACCTGTCATATTGTATAAGATTGCATAGCTGCAAATTTTATTGAAGAGTAGCAATTGCTTTCTTTAGTGCCTGAATACAGCCTAATATCTCTTACCTAGTGACCTGAAGAACTGCTAAATCCTGGTGTTGTGATGCTGGAGAGACACAGCTGTGATGTTTTGAACATGACCCAGCTCTTGGGTCTTCTATTGGAGTTTGGGGTCAGTGTAAAACCTTGTGCAAGACTTGACACAAGCTTTGTCTTTTGGTGAGTTTTCATTTGTCATAATTGTTCCTTACTGGTCAGTGCTTCCTGGCTGTTAATTAATAGATAACAGAGACTAACACTTCAGTCTAGGCTGTGGGGTTGACATGGATGACTTGTTCTCATCACCCCTGCTGGTGTCTAGCCTTGTTTCCTTTCCTCATTTCTCTCAAGTTTTGTGTGAGTGCTGTGTGTCCAAATCTGATGAGCGACTACAGATGCCTAGAAAGCTGTGCGTCCTTCTGTTCTGGCTGTCCTGATTTCAAAGGATACCTCCACGTATTGTTGGGATTGAAACCCCTGTCAGTTGCTTGCTTATGGATGGAATGAGTCTGCGTGTGAGCCTGGCTGGACACTCACCCTGTGTTCAAAGCTGGTATCTCACCTGCACAGGACAGCGCAGCCCCATCAGCTCTGTGCCCCAGCTTTGGAGATCCTACTGCTGACTTTGTGCAAATTGTTTTCTAAGCTCCAGTGGGTTCATATGGGATGAAAATACTTCTCCATGAAGAGAGAAAGAGTAGATGATGCCCTTCCTACATGAAAACAGAGCACAGGAAGAGAAAAACCACAAGGGCAACTTGAAAGCAGTTTTCTTTCCTTGTTTCTTCTGTAGGGAGTGGTGAGCAATAAGTAGTAGTGACCTGTTCATTCGATTTTTTTTTTTTTTTTTTAAAACATTTGGGGGCTCCTGGTCTGATACTATGAATAATAAATTACCAGGATCATCTGGCAAGCTGTCAATGTACTAACTACTTCCAGTGCAGATCTGAGTTGCAGAAAGGGAAGAATACTGGATACAGATGGAAAAATGCAAACAAACACCAAGCATATATTACTTTATAGAATTAGGCTATACCTGAAGATCATTCAGCTGAAGCAATCTTAGAGGTTGCTAGTGAGTATAGTGTATGGTCTGTCTTATTCTAATGTGTGTTACAATTGACATGTTGTAGATAGGGCTGATTGCAATCTTAGTGTCAAGGTGTCAGAGAAAGAGCACCCAAATTAGGTTAAATTGAGTGACAGCCATGCTGTAATCACCACTGAGGTAAAGCTAGGTTGCAGTGTCGAGTAACATACCACAGATTGCCAGAATGCCCAAATTCTTCTATAAGCCTGTGTAGCACTGTAAAATGCTAACTAAAGTATTAGCTTGGTTTTGATTAGTAGTATCCAAATATTTATTCTTAGGTGAATTGTACTGGCAAGACACAGAGCTTGTGCTTCCAAATGCATATCTTTTTGGAATACGCCTGGTAGGCAGGCACATACACTAAGAGAAGAGTTAACAGATGCTGTGAATGCTAGAGAAATGCATTTATTGTGAAGTCCTTCTATACTGTAATTACATCTAAGAAGGCAATCTCCAGGAAGGTATTGAATTGGGTCAACAGCTAAAAAGGCTTGAGAAGAGACATCGATGACAGCAAGTGGTACATATACAGGAAATAAATGACAGCATGGTGCTGGATGCAATAGGCTTTTAAATGTTGTAAGGGTGCCATTAACATGTAAGTAATAATACATTAGAGAAAATATGGTTATCATGAGATGATGAATAATTCTTAGATGCCTTAACAGGCATTAGGCTCAGAGGACTGCTTCTAATCTTATGGGATTGATTACTCTGTAGTAGCTGTATGCCCTGGAATCATCTTGTACATTAGCTATTATAAAATAGCTTAGTTATTATTACTTGAAGAAGCTTTGCAGCTGAGTGCTGTCGTCACTAAAAGACTGCTGGTATAAGCTTTTCAGACATTTGCTTGTCCTCCCATCACCCCCTGCTAGGATCTTGCAGAGCCAAGCTGAATCCTGGTCTGTGGTTAAAAAGTAAACAGAAATCTTGTGTCAGGTATTCACGTTCATATGTGGGGCAGAGCAAGACAGTTGCTTCAGATTCATACTGCACAGTAACTGTGGGACTGGAGTTACTAAAATAGGTTGAGTTTTTTGACTGGAGTTAAAATAGATTGACAGGTGATCTACTTTAAAGGTGAGGAAGAGTCACCTGCCTTGGGGCTGCCTTTCAGAGAAAGAAGATAAGATTTTTGTCAGAAGTAGAAATTTGGAGGTGCCAAGGCAGATCGGGTCCCACCACATAAGTCACTGGGACTGAGCACTGTTTGCTTGCCAGAGATCAAAAAATGCAAGTGCTCTGCATTTACAGGCAGCTTGCCTCCCATGCGACACATTGGAACAAAGGAAGTCTCAGCAGCTCTGTTAATGTGTTTGAGTGTTTTTCTGGACTGATCGTTTCGTATCTGGGCCCACACCACACCTCCAGCACCTACTGACCTTGTTGAAAGCCTGGCCTCTCACCTTTGTTCCCAGGCTGTCTGCAGCGTTGCCTGAAGCCATGGGGTGGTGGGATCCCAGGGCAGCCGTTACTTTCTTTGCCAGGGCCTGCCTCACTCTCACTGTACTTTTTTCATTTCATTACTTCCCAGTGAGATCTTTTCTTCTCTGTTCTGCTGATGTGTGTTTGGGGTTCATTAATAAATGTGAATTTTCTGTATCAGTGGAAAAGGTCTGTAAGTGAACTTGGAGAATAATATAGATCAGCGAGGAGCATGCTGTGCAGAACAGCTTGGGCCTCTGCTGCACTTTTCCCTGCACTTCCCTTCATGGTTTATTTTTATTTAGGTGCAGCAGTTGAAGGATGATAATAATGTATATCCTAACACCTTTCTGATGCCTTCTGTAGCATCTGAACCTGCAGGTTTTGCAGATGCTACAGTCATTGTGAATGACTTGGAGAGGTTTGCTTACACTGCTTGAATAAGCTCTGTGATACAGATACTGTTCCATGCAAGTTGCATTTGATGTTGTTCATGGAATGTGACTAAGAGCTCCAAGTCAGACACAGTGCAGGCAGCCTATGTGCAAGGTTTCCTTCATAGCCCTGCAATGCATCTCAATCCTGATTTTTAGAAATTTCCTGTGCAATTTCAGCCTTGGACCTCCTCCCCATCCTGGCCATTACCAGGCATGCAAACATGCATACATGTACATGGTTCTGGCAGTGTGCCTCCCTTGTGCCACATTTTTATTCCAGCCCAGGCCGCCAAATTGATCTGCTAACATAACTTGGATCTGATCTGCAGTGCAATTTATTGCTGCTCATAAACCACTGGTGATGTTCAAGTCTGCAGTACTGTGGCAGAGGACACAATGTAGATTAATGTGGAGAGGAAAAGGGCTTTATTAGCCTAAATTAGCTTAAATGTACACTAATTTCTTAAAGTTGTAACAAAATTTTAATCAGGAATAACAGGGCACTGCTCTTGGGGTAAGAGGTGCTCAGGAAAAATGCAATGCTGAAATCTATGCTGATAACAGAATGAACCAGGGTAGCCCTCCTTAAACTATGTGGTCACGTTTGTTCTGCTGTTCATGATCAGTGACTGTAGCACAGAAAATGGAGAAAAGTAATGTTGATCATTTACAGAGATCAAAACAGTGCCAAGGAGAGAGAGAGTGCTGCTGAGCAATGAGTAAATTTGGTGTGATTTTTGTTTTGTGCTCTGAAACCTTGAGAAATCACTGTTATGTAAGTATGCATGGTTCAATTCTTGTAACTGAAGGGCAGAAGAAATCCTGGTAGAACCAGCGGGCTTTCACCTGCATGTTGGAAGGAAGTATGGGCTGGCTTTGGGCTTTCCAGGTCTTGTTGAGAGACACTGGGTAAATTCTAGCAGAGAACAAGAACTTGATTTTGATTTGATTTGCTCTGCTCTGGTGTACTGAATATTCCCAGTAGTAATAGATTCAGCAAATATGCTTTCTTAGGTCAGTGTGGCCACAGGAGGTTGAGTGCTTTTTAAATTGCCTGTACTTTCATATGCAAATGTGTATAGAGCTTCAAAGGTACTTCTTTAGCTCTACAATTTTCCATTAAGTTTTTACGTAGTTAAAATATATGCTATTGTCAAGTGGGCCCGAGTTTGATAGTAGCCCCTATTTTAGTGTGCTGTTCAATAGTTTGAGGTATCTTTTAGAAGAAGCATGCAATTTTCAGACGCTGCTTTGAATAAGAAAGTGCCTGTTATCTAGGTGTTGAATAAAACAAGTGTTCAGGATAATATAATACATATGTAACTACTTTCTTTGCTCTCAGTGTTAAAATGAACACTTACAGTAAAAAAACCAAGACCCTAAACTGTTTAGAGTGGGAAGAAGCTGATAGGTATGAAGTAGTGACAATGAAAATAACAACAAAAACAAAATACGGAACAAAATACAACACTTTTTTCATCATCTGAGCTGTCAGGGAAGAGATGTGACCAGCAGTCTTGCTGTAATCAGATAAGAAGTTGCTTCTCAGAATACTGTCATAGACTCTGCTGCCAGATCTTTGCCCAAGGCAGTTCATACATTCCCCACAAAATGCACAGCTAAAGAAAATGAGCAATCCTCTGAAATGGGGTTTCCAAGCCAAATATTTGATTTTTGCTAATGCAGGCTTTTTTTGATGAACTGAAGATATTGCTCATGTAAAGACTTGTACTTTAGAAAATTGCTAAAGTTGTGTAGCTCAAGGTTCAGGTGGCTGGGGGCTCTAAAGGAGGCTGAGACGCTGAGAACAGCGAGGTATTTGGGTTTTTTTCCAATCACTGTGTAGAAGAGATTTGCCCTCTGTAATTCTAGATCCTAGAAATGTGCCATGGTTTGGGTTTTTTTGTGAGTCTCCTCTCAGCTGGTAGGCTTTCTCCTGAGGGAAAACATAAGTGAGGGGTCCCACAGTGCAGACACACTTGCTGTACTTCAATCTGCTTAGCCTTCTGAGGCTTTCAAGTTACTAAATTTGGGGGTTGTGTCACTTGGGAACCAAAGTTACCTGACTTCTGTGACTCACTGCTTAGAGGCTGTTGTTTCCAGAGTCACCTGCACAAGAGGGATGTTGACAGCTACACCTGCCTCACTCTGACTGCACGTGGCTGCCAGCTGGAAAAGAGGAGAAGAGGTAGGGGTTTTAGGTGGTAAACTATTATTTTTCTCTAAAACACCACTGCAGTGCTAGATGTCAGATCTAGAGGAGGAGCAGAAGATGAACAAACAAAAATGCTGTCTGCAAGTGTCCACTGCACGTCTTGCACCCTCACCTTGCTGTAGCCTGAGCTTGAAGGAAATCTTGCTAGAGTGGCTTCCGGTGTTATTACTGTGTGTGTTACCCTCTGCACGAGAGACTGGAAAGAGTGTGTGGTCTCAGCCTTAGCTGCACCTCTTCAGAGCCCAGCCTAATAGATTAAAGCTCTTCTGGAGTGGTGTTTGCACTAAGGCATAAAAAGACAATCTGCAGCCCGATCTGCTTCTGCAGTCTTTTCTGGGGGGAATTTGCAACTCCTATCATACACACAGCTGAGGGCACTTGTAACCTGAACTGCTGCAGCAGCCCTACCCTATCTGCAGAGGTTCCTTTTTGCTCAGAGAAGGGCATGAGCTTGGAAACACTGAGCAGCTGCTCAGCATGGTGGGATGGAGACAGGGCAAGGCAATGCAACAGCTTCTCATTTGCAACACAGTGCTATGGTTAGGGCAACCTGCTTCTTTCAGCTGGGATATTCCTTGCAAGAGAAATGCCATTTCTTTATTTCTTGGAGGAGCCTGTCAAAGGAGCTGTGGAGAGCAGAGTGCTCTGGGGGCAGAGCTGCACAGAGGGCTTGGCCAGGGACCCTGCAAGAAGCTGCTGCAAGAGTAGCATGGGCCCTTGGAGAGCTCCAGGTTTCCTCACTGGTGCTGTCTCCAGAGTGCTCTTGTGAAAAGCTGATTGTCTGAGCTGCGGCACCTCATGCCCTCTTAGGTAACAGCATGTGCAGAAGGTATTTAGTTTTATTAGCTAAGATAGTTGCTACAAATTAAAGATTGTAAAAAGCTTTCAAATTAGGTGCAAATTGAATTTTCCTTTTAAAGCCTGTAGTGGAGGTGTGTTGCTAATTAAAGATACTTAACTTGGCTGTGCAAGAGTCATTTTATGTGTCTGTGCAGGAAGCTGCATCTGTTTCCATTAGCTGTCCCACATGCATGGATGGGTGAGTCTAACTTGATTCACCTGCATTAATACATGCAGCAGGTTCAAACAGGACTGAGGAGACACAGCCTGTCCCCAGGGGCCCAGTACGCCTGTGGCAAGAACTGGGGTACACCTTGTCCTTATCCAGAAACAAGTGCTTTTCTTTTTGAGAAGCTGGAAATGCTCACTGGCAGAAAGCCACCAGTCTTGGGGAGCTGCTGGAGTGGCGGTGGCCTGTTCCTCTTCCTGAGGCTGGCTGAGGTAAGGAAAGAGCAGGGATGGTGAAAGCCCAGGGCTTGCTCCACATTTTACCTGTTTGAGTGATATTTGGGCATTCAGTTTTAATTGTGTTGAGGAAGCATCTTCAAAATCCAAGAGAAGATGAGCAAGTAATTCTCTCCTTCATCACTGATTGCTGTCTGTGACTTGAAGCAAACACCAGGTTTAATTCCCTGGCCCATGTCCCAGTCAGGGAGGCTCTTCATCTTTGTGGGTTTTCTTTTCTGTAACTCCTCACCCAGCTGAAAAGACCACGGAACAGAATTCCTTACCTGCCAGGCAGGTAAGGAATAGTTTTGTAAGACAACTTTTCCAAAATACAGTTTTATGCTCACTGCTCATTCAGTTAATTAGAGCAAAAATCAAAGGTTCATATCAGTTGCAATTAGAAATGTCCCCGGACTAAGTTTTGGACTCCCAGAGCTAATAGTAATAGCAGTCGGTGTTGTATTTATAGCTTGCTTTTGCCTTAATGATGATGAGACCTGATTTGTAAATGCAATTTGGTGTAACATAGGGACTAAAAATTTGTAAGAAACAGCATCCTCTAACATGCACAGTCTCAAGTTATTTTAAAAATTGTGCAGACAGATAAAGCTGAAAAGACAGAACATACTTTTCCTACATTTCTGTTTTAAAAGAGAAAAACATCCCAGTCACATGCTTCTGCAATTCCTTGAGATCCTTAGTGAGAAAAATAAAAACTAGTAGAAGGGCTGCTACTGGTTTAAGAGGCCAGATTGACCTGAGACAATGCAAGAAAATGGAGCATAAGATTGATCCCTCAACAGCATGCTCTAAGAGACAGCATCTCAAGTCCAGCTGCTGCTTGCACAGCCCCATTTGACCTGCTGTGGAGGGCAAAGCAGGTCATGGGGGGCAGCTGGCAGAGGAGCTGTGGTTCTATCCCTGTTTGACCTCAGCCGCTGAGGCTGGTTGGTTGAATTAACTGCAGGGAAGAGAGATTTCTCATTTTGCTTTCCACAGGAGGAAATTCTGATAAAGAATTAGCAGATAAAGCAACAGCAACAAGGATAGGAATACAAGTATAGGAGGCCAAGTGCAGGCTTTGAAATATATTGACCCAAATTTGTGATGCAAGGTGTCTTCCAGTGTCCCACTGCTCACCTCTGCCTGTATCTGCAGCCATTGACCAGGTGTCTCACCTCAAAGAAGGGGAGAAAAGGATATTTTATGCTAGTTTAGTTTTCAGTTCCCAGAGGTCTCAATCTAAAAAGACAGATTTTTTTGATATTTCCATTTAGGACAGAGCTATATAGCAGAAAACCCCTGTTCATGCATACATCACTAAAAATTTGTTTTGAGCTCAGCAACTGGGGCATGCCAGAAGTTGCCTTTAGCATCATTCAGACGAGGCAAATGCACCAGGTTGCATGTAACATTTTTGAGTGATTGAAACATCATTAGTTTTAAATAACCCAAGAGATCTGAGCAAGGCTGTAATAAAGAAAAATCCAACAGCAATTTAGAATAATACTAGTTGTGGATAATTCATTTCTGTACTTCGTGCAGAGTATATAGCAATTGTTGTTTCTCAAAGACTTTCATCAGCCAAAGCATAGCTGTTGGCAGTGGCAACCAGTCTACTTCAGTGGTTTGGCATGAATGTATTCCTGCCTCCTACTCATCACAGATCCTTTAAACTGTTCTGTTCAGCTAGGTAATACTCAGCATACTATAAATATCTACTTAATAATTTGTCAGTATTTTCTCAATAAACTGGTGCAAAAGTGACCTGAAATTTTCTATATACCCAAGATTGACATATGTAGGAGCAGTGCTGTGTGGAGTGATCAAACTGTGCACACAACTTCAGAGTTATTACACTTTCATAGAAATTCTCATAAACACTAATGCAATGCAAACTTAGCAATGAAAATGATCAGAAAATATTTGGAGCTCTGAATGTAAAAATATATGGAAAACCTGAGATTGTTATCATCAAAAGGAGTTTTTTAATAATAAAGGAATAACAAATTAAAACATGTTATGGTATTTTATGGAGAAAAACTTCATGGCCCAATGCCTGTTGAAACTCCCATGAACATGAAAACCCTCTCAGAACTAGTGAAAGATACTATATGGTATCATTACCAGTTAAATTTCTGATAACAGGGAGGAACTGTTGATGTCACAAATGTAGTGTCATTTGTTCTTAAATCTGCCACATGAAAAGGTGATGTGAAAAGTGAGGGTGAATATGGGGTGCATACATGCTGTGTTTGTGCTTTGTGAATGGATATTTCAGCAGATATTGGGTAAAACTGCAAATATGGGTTCCTGCAGTGTTTGAAGTCTCTAGTAAGGTTCCCTTAATGATAAGCCAACATACACTTGGAGGAACCCAGTGGCACTTACCTGTTAAGGTGATAGTTCCTTTTTCATTTGTGATGAAGGCATGAAGCATGTATCGTTCTTGTTGAAAACAATGTAACTTTTGCTATTGTCTAAGGTTGATGGAAAGCTTCCTGTGAATTTCTCAACAGGTAACCAAATGCATTTTAAATAATGAACTCTGGGCTGTTTGTCTTTCTGTTCAAGAATTTGCCCTCCCCTGTGTCCCAAATGTTTATTAGCAATTGTCTTCCAACTCTATGCACTACAGCCAAGTAGAGCTTTTCCTGTGTCCTGGTTCACAAGTTGTGTTGGAACCTTGGCAAGGGCAGCAAGCTCTGAAGCAGAGGCAAGAACAAATAACCCTGCACTGGGATGGAGGCCTGTAAGTGGTGCTGGTCTTAAACTGGGTGCACTGTAGCCTGCTGAGAGGAAAGTCATCTTAGAAATGCAGCTTCTCTCAGGTTTGCATCTCCAAGTTGACTGCAAGTATTAGCAGAACCTGTTCCCATCTATCTGAGTAGTACATAAGGTCTCTCTTGTGTGTGTGTTGTCTGAAGGCAAATAGGTGCTGAGTGCTCACTGCGGGGATTCCCACAGCCACAGCCCTGACAGGAAGGATGAACTCTCTCCAATATGTAACCACTTGTTTTTGTAGAACCTGAGAATTTTAATTGTATCTGATATCTCCCGTCCCTACCAAAAGTGGGTGTGACAGTGGGTTCAAAAGCTGTGCAAACAGCAAGTTTCAGAGGGAGCATCAAAAACATAGAGCAAGACTGAATAAGCAGCAGGTTTTGGAGCCCTCTCCCTCCTGAGCATGTTTGGTACTGCCCAGAGAGCTCTCCAAGCTTGGGACTAGAGCATGACAAGTTCTTGTACTTTCAGAGGAACACTTGTGGTAGGGAGCAGGATGACAAAGGAGATGAGGAGACTGAGGCACTTGGAAGTAAAGATGCAGCAAGGCGGGAAGTGACCTCCTCTGAAGTCCAGAGAAACAGCAAAGAGGAGCTGGATGTTCTGAAGTAAGAGAATCCAAATTCCTCTCTTACTACATTTGGAAAGCAAAGGCAAAGTGCTTGTGACGGTCACTTGTTGCTAGTAACAGGGTAGTGGGAAGGACAGAAATCTAAACAAGATGGGAAACAGCTAATGCCAGGAAGATGAGCATTGACCCCTCAGGGTGACCTGAAATTCAGAAGCTGATAATGCAGTGACTGAGTGACAGAAATCTTTGCATCCAGGTATATTGAAGCTGATATTACATTGAAAAGGCTGTTACTGACTCCATGGATTCAGGATAGCAACAGAAGTGACCAGACAAATGATACATGGGAGCTGGTAGCTAATCTTTTGTCTGAATAAGGACTATGAGCAGAGAAATCTATGATTGTTTTGGGTTTTGTTTATTTTGCAGCATTAGGTGCCTGACCTGAAAACCTGCCAGTAGCCTACATATCAGAAGCCTAATTCTGATAAGTGTTGAATGTGAGGAATCAGTCAGACCTCTCTGATTGTGAACTTGATTCCTGAATGTGAAAGGAGGCAAATTGGCATTGAATTTCTGGTGGAGGCCGACCCATCTCAGCAAGCATGTTGGAGAGCTGCTCAAGTCTGGGATGCAGTCTAGAGTAAGCCCCTTCCAGCAGCTCATTTATGTGCTGGAAGACACCGGTAAATACCTGCTGGCCATGCTCACATTAACAGCCTTGAACATTCTCAAGAACGCCAGCTTTGAAATCACCATGCAGCGTGCAGTCCCTTCGTCTTCCGTCTGGCTGTTCAGCCATGAATTATTGATGGCCTTCTAGCCTCCCCTCCCGCCCTGCTCCCACAGAGCTCTTGTGCACTGCTGAGCCGAAGCAGGTGCAGAGGCCAGCGTGGAGCCGGAGCTGCTGATCTCCGGGCTGTCAGGTCTTGTTCCTTTTCATGCATACTTCCTAGCACTAATAGGGGCCACTTGATATTGGTACAAAACTGAAGAGGGCTTGCAGAGAATTTTTTTTTTTAACTTCTTTATCTAGTTATTCAGCCATTACTAATTTTCTTACGAATGTCTTAGCGGGGGGTGAGAAACACAGAGCTGTGTCTTGCTGAGCTGACTTCAGGTATAAGGATTCTGTTGCCCCACCACCTTGGTTAAATAACAGATTTATGCAGTCTTGTGTTTCCTGCCTTTGTGCTTCAGAGAGCTAGTGTTTTGAGACATGTTAGATGGAGCATAGTGTCTAATTCCTGTTGATTTTTCACTGTGTTGCCTTTTATTTTTTTCTTTGTTTGTTTTTTAATGAAGTTGTTAGCATTAAGTACCAAATCCTGCACACTCACTTTGACTTATAGTAAAGTAAGTAGTGTAAAAATCTGTCAACACTACTTATTTCAGAGGATTTCTTTACTTTCTTAGTTAGTCCCATGCACAAAGAACATAAAACATCACTTCTAAAGGAATGCTCTGTATTAAAAACTGTGAAGAGACTTAAAAATTGTTTGCGGTATACCCTTTGCATTTAGTTTTTTGTTGTGAAAACATGAATAGACACAGCCTTCAGCTACGGTTGAGTAAGGACATTTCAGTTGACTCATGCTCATTCATATTTGAAATTTGATTTTTTTTTTTTACAGTGTATGTGCACATACATGCATATATTTCCCATTAGCCAAGCATGCTCACATGGGTGAGAGTTACGTGCATCTCTCCTTTGAGGAGCGTTTTACTTCAAATAAGTGTTCTTGGCTTTTTGCAAGTTGCAGGGTTCATGTATTAATAGAAGGATCCACATTTGGTCTTTCCATCCTAACAAAAAAGTGACATCATGTCAGAGCAAGAAATTGCTCGGTTTGTAGAAAACAAGTGGCAAGAGAGGAGAGTAACTGAATTGCTCTGAAGAGTTACTGAAGCTTACTGAAAAGCTCATCACTCAATCCACCTGCAAAATATAATAACTTTTTGGCTTTGGGAGCTGGTCAAAATGCAGAATGTTCCTCAAAGCTAGGTTGTAGCTTAAACATCTTTACCCGCTCTCTGTTAGCAGGTTAAGAACAAAGTCCCTTGGAAGTCTATAATCAAGATGTTTAAGCGTGAAACATCTATTTATGGTGTTCAGCTAATTAAAGGGACAGAAACTAAAAAAAAAAAAAGTTTTGCTTATTTATTTGTGCCAATCTTCTCTGCTAATAGACGAAGACTAATAGCATCATAAGCGTCACAAATCCAGCAAGCAGAGTGTACAGAAGCACTGAGCTCAGAGCCTAGCTGTGTTTTTTTCTGCTGCCTGAGGTTGGACACAGGCAGCCCAAGTCACTTCTCTTTCCCTGTGACTGATGGTGGAGTGGCTGCACCTTTGGTGCTGCAGGAGTGTTTTCTGAACCTACCATTTCCTGCCACAGCAACATCTTCCGCCTCAGAGCTGCAATCCAGGAGGGAGCAGTTATCCACTGCAGCACTGGTGTGAGCTACCACAGTTGGCTTTCAGCTTGAAAGGACTCATGGTTACTCCTCTCCTTCACCAGGAAAGGTTTCAGATAGAAGGCTCCTGAGCTGCTTATCTAGTTTTCATGTGTGGAAAAATGAATGAGAGTGAAATGTGGCACCCTATTTCAATGCAAACAGCACTTACCCCTTAAGAGCTGCAGGACCTCAAGTCCTTGACAACTGCACAAATGAAGAAGGGAGGTAGTGGAGGCATAGGGGCAGAATCTGGAAGCTGGAGGGAAGATCAAGCCAGAATGGAAAAGGGGCACAACAGGCGCTGAGGAGGGAGGAACATAAAGGAAAAAATACTCTGGAATAAGTTTCTTGAGTTCTTTTGTTGTTTTTTTTTCCTTGCTATGTGAGTTGGAATAATAACTTTTTTTCCTTGCTATGTGAGTTGGAATAATAATAACAAAACACTGCTGCAGAACTACATAGTTTTAGTTTGGGGCAGAATTTATGGTTTAAAATATATTATTCTTTGTGAGACAATGAAGCACTAAATAAATTTATTTGTGCAAGGTTTGTTCTTATCCACAAGAATCATTACCATACTTTGGTTTCTGTTCTCTTTTTGATTGACCTATAGCTATAATTGCTACAAAAATTTAGTGCACTGAAAGACAAGTTGCTGGAAAGCATGCTAGATATCTTTTAATTCTGTTTCAGAGCTACTCTTATTGCTTTGTAGTTGAACGGAGAAAAAACTTGGGAGATAATACCTTAGAAAAAGGAAATTATGGAATAGGGAGACTTTGAATCTGCCTCAGTAGTGAATAAATCAACACTTCAGTGACCTTAACTGGTAGGAAGATGATTTTACAGCTAAGTGAAACCCCTTATACTCTCTTGCTAATGATTTACCATGAAACACTAGTGTCAGAGTTGGAACTAATAAGATTTAACAGCATAGGAGTACAAGTCAGGCATGCCAACCTGTAACTCCTTTGTATTTAAAAATCAAAGTCATATTTCTGTGGAACCTAAGTGTTTTTATAAAAGCTGGAATGGGAAAACAATTTAAACATCATTAAAAAAGATCCCAGTGTATTTAGAAAACTATTAAATGCATTTCCCGTCTGTGTGTAAAATTACTTTCATTCCATCATGGAATGAGGAAGGTAAATAATTTTAATGTGATCTGTGATTTATATTGTAATTCTAGGTGCTTAAAACTCATGTTATTTATGTGTTGTTCTTAGTATGTTATTTTGTTTCAGTAACTAAATCCCTGTGAACTACAACCAAATACCTCATCTGTCTCTCAGCTGCCATTCTACAATTTAAAAAAATCAACTCTTGTAACATAGATATCTTTTGGCATCAAGCATTAACATTAACAATGTAGTGACAAAAATATTCTGGCTAATCACTCACATACAGCTGAGATGTATAGGTGTTTAGCATTTTTGCTTTAATCAAACAATATTCTACTAGCAAAGTATACTAGTACAGAAGCCACTGCTTGGGAAAGTAAAGTAGAGATGAAGTCAAAACCATGTTGTAGAGCCAGTTGTTCCTGCATAACAAAATGTAATATGTTTATGGTCTTATTACATGTGCTTCATGTTTTCCCTCCACACCAGGAAAACAGAGCTCATCCAACACAAAATCCATGAAAAAAAATTACATATGTCATGCAAAAGGATTATTTGCTATTTATGCTTTTGAGTGAATGCTTGTCTGCATTTGAAAGGATGAAAATCCACCCATGTGTAGATAGAGGTATCATATGACAGTGATATAAAAAAGGATAAGAGTAGCTGTTTCATATTCTGGAGGCAGCTCACTCTCCCTCATTTGACGTGTTCACATGTTGGAATAGCCACCAAGCTGTAGCCACAGGATGCAGTGTCTGCTCTTTTTATTCTGTCCTGCCCTTTCTCAGTGAATAAAGCAGCAAGTTGGCATTACAGGGCCAGAGATGGCCTTTTGTGTTGTCTACTGGCAGGAGAGGCAGGCAAGAGTGCCTTGTGTTCTTGCTGGGCAATTCTGTGTTGTGAGCTGTGTCTCTTGTGAGTCGTGAGTTGTCTCTTACACAGTCCCCTGGAGAGAAGATAACAATAAAGTACCAAAAGTAAGCAATACCTTTCTTTGTAGAGTTTCTGACTTCCAGTCCACAGGTAGTTCTTCGCCATCCTCCCCGTGAATTAGGAAAAATACTGGTTCGGTGTCAAGAGGTGAAAGTCTTTAAAGTCAGTGTCTCTGGCAGGGTTAATTTTTAGCCATTTCTGCTCAAGAAAAGTGCATGAGTGCTCTGTAGAGCTGAGACACCTATGATTCCCTTCAGAAAATTTTTGACAAGTACTCTTAAATAGGGGGTTAAAACAGCAGAGCCCCATTTGTGCATTAGCTGCATTAAATGCCATAGTTGAATTGAACAGCAGTTGAGGCTGAGATGTGAAAACACAGCTGATGTAGCATCATTTTTATTAACTGCGACATGTTTACAGCAATGTGTTCTTTGATTATTAGCAGGAATTTGGAAGGAAACCTTTAGGAGTGGGGAGGTGGAATTTCTATCTCTTTTTATATGAAGAAGGAAAATTTTTCTTTTCCTAAGGTGTTATAAATCTTTTTGTCTTTAACAATATCATTACTAAAAAGTTCAGAGCCAAAAGAAATGGAACCACTAAATAGATCATAAAATTGGTGCTGAAGTAAATAACTTCATCCATAGTGAGGGCTGTAATTGAGTTGTGGCAGGACTCTGTTCTGCAAACTACTGTTTGATTTGCAACATTTTCTTTGCCAAAGGGAAAGCACCAGTCAATCTTGGTATAATAAATGGTAGTTTCAGTGCATGAAAATGTTAACAAGTCCTGTACTGACGATCATGTTATGAGAATCATGTGCATTTTTAATGCATGCATTCTACTGAGCAGTCTGTGAGGTTTGGGTTTTTCATTCTAGCAATAACTGCTATCAAAGTCAAGGACCAAAGCACTTGAGTGGCTCAGTTAAAGAACCTCTGTGAGTCCTATGTTATGCAAACTTTCCTATCAGCATAATTTAGCATATTTGAATAAATGAATTGCCAAATGAAGATAACCTCTGTCAGACAATATCCAATCTGTTTTGATTAAGGCTCAGATTTTAAATTTTATCTAACATTTTTCATTTTAGTACTGCTCACTAACACATCAGAGAGTGGAGTACTTGAAAAATGTTTCTTTGATAATCGCTAACTTCCCAAATGTTATCACCTCGCTAAGAAAATTGCACCTGTACTTTGCAGAGTGTTTAGCCATGGTGTGGGTGGACAGCAGTGGGACTGCTTTTTATCTGGATCTCATTCCCAGAGCTAGTACAGAAAGTCTTACAGTGGTGAACTCTTCAGCATTGTATTTTTGTGGGCTACACAAAGGTGTTTCCAACACTCTTGTATGTATTTGTGGTCATAAACCAATCTTTTTTTTTTTTTTTTCTTCATAGATGTATTTAAAAGGTGTTAAAAAGCAACGTGAAGAAAATACATGGGTTTAGAGGTATCAAAAATAATTAAATCTGCATTCTTTCCCTCTCTGACAAATCTTCTCAAAGCCTCTACTTTCCCTTTGGTCTGAAATTAAAGAAAAAAAAAAATCTTACATTTTCTCTTGTAGTGGTATCTTTTCATCCTGAGTGGAAACTTTGGTGGGTTTTTCTGTGTCTTTGCCTTTTTATTCAAGTATTTTTTTTATTGTTTTTATGTGTAAAAACAAAATTAGAAATTGCAAGGTGACACTATCACAAGGAGAAGAAGAGAAACCAAATACAACCTTTTGATGGTGAATAGGCTTTATTGTTTTTCCTGTAAGTTATAAGCTTCTCTGCTTTGCATCTTCAACAGCGTTTGGGGCAAGAGGGATGTAGCTTATCTTTATTGTGGTAGGGCACTTCGCAGTGCAAAGCATTAAATGATGCATGAAATGACCTGTCACACTGTATTACGTGTTACAGTATTGCATACACAGAGGAGTGTTTGGGAAAAAGGTAGAAAAAGAACTCCTGAAGCCCCACTTTGTTGTTGTTTTGAAGAAAAACATCTGGTTTTTTTGAGCTAGTATATATATTTCTGTATAATTTATTTTAGCTAATAAAATAGAAGCCCATCAAAATAGAAAGAAGAGATGTGCTGGATAGCTTCCCTCATCAATTCATGAGGAAAGGTAGGGGTGGAGATTTGGTGCCAGTGCTACAGCTTCCCTGCAGGGAACAACAATCCCCAACTTTTGTGTCTCGTGCAGGAAATAACTTAAAAACTATTCCCTGCATGGCTCCAAGTATCTTCATTACTATGGGAGAAGCTAGGAAGCTTATCCTTATGAAGCTCTGCAGAAAGAATAGAAAATCAGAGTACACTGCATTCTTAACGAATAATAATATTATTCTCAAGTTTGTCTTACTTAGTTTCATCTTATTTTGCCTGCAGTTGATAGTGGTTTGATGAAGCTCAGATTGAATTAAGAAGTCCACAGTGTAAAAATCTTGTCTTATGATTCATATGTCCTCCTTTTCACTACAAATACCTCTCTGCCCTTTCACAAGGATATGGACACAAATCTTCCCTCAGCTGTGGGATCTAAATCAAAGTGCAAATTCAGACCTTATCATTTTAAGCAAAAAACAGTCACTTTAAATTGGACTGGGTTTTTTGTTTTCTTCCCCTGTATGCAGAATAAGATATAACAGATAATTTTTCTCCCTTCAACTGCAGAGTTTGCTCCCTGTTAAAGATTTTTTAGTGGGGTAGAAAGTCTATTTTGTGTTTAAAAAGTGAGACCCAGAGAACAACACAGCCTTCCCTGAGTGTTTGATGTGATTCAATGCTCATCATTATTTAGATATTTAAAGATAGCAGTAGCAATGCCAAAACCCTGATTGAACATCCATCAACTGCATCCCAACTTCTTATCTGCTTAATATTTATGCATCAGTATTTCATTTCAATAAATAATATATTTAATGAAATATTTCAGAGGTAGCAGTTGCTGCATTTTGTATCAAATGGGGAAAACAGTTAGGAGGAACAACTTGATTTTTTACCTCTGCTCAGCATTGCTTCAAGTAATTTTTGCCAGACCCAGGGGTGGCCTTTTCCACCCAGTCGCACTGAAAGGCTCGCTGTCACATGCCAGTGGTGCCAGGAAGAAGGTGGCTGGATAGTCCTGTCCTCCCCTGCCTTGCAATGAAACATTCAGGAGGGAGGTGGGTAACTCTGTGATTCCAGCTCCTGAGTAGGATGATGGGCCTTGATTATATTGTCCAATTCCCAGCTTTTGAAAGTGGGAATGTGAGTTCATTTGGGGTTGTGGATTTGGTTTGAAGGGATTTGGGTGCAGTCCTAACCAGCTCTTCACTTTATCAAGATTTGGGGGGCTGCAAGTTCCTGCATGGTAAGAGATTACTGACCCATCATTGCCTTACATTTTTCTGTCTGGAAGTGCCTTATATTTCATGCTCCAGAGAAGTGAGCTTCCTCTTCAAGGACTGTGTTTATAAATCTTTGTGCCAGCATCACATGGGGAGGAAGAGAAGTGCTGTTTTCTCATGCCAGGTCAGGCACAGACCATAGTGTAATACTAAGATTCTTATGTGTTGCTTCTAAACTGTCTCGAATAATTGCTCCTGAAAAATGTTACAAATTCAAGACTCAACCCAGTGTTGCTGGAAGATTTAGGATTTCAGAAGCTTTCTCAATTGTTCTAGAATAAAAAAACCCCCAAGGTTCAACATCGTTTTGTCCTGCATGAGAATGACTAATTGGTGGCCAGAACTCGGTGAAATTCAGGGTGTGGGAGCTAACCCCCAAAAGAAGACCTGTCAAAATCAAAGCTATTGAAACTAAACATACTTCTGGAATTTGTCTATTCAAGCGGTTTGTGCGGGGTTATTTTGGATGGCAGCAGAGTCATAGATTTGCTTCTGAGCAATCCTGAGGTTTGGTTAATGGGCTTCACCCGGTGCCCTGCCTGCGGTGGGATGGACAAGGGGCCCAGATGTCTATGTGTGCGTGTGAGCAGGGCTGCAGGGGGCTCTGCCAGGTCATGTACAGCAACCAGCCTGCGGCAGTAGTGCCCACATGGGCTGTGGTAGCTTGTCTTCTCCACTCCCCATTTGTCACCATGTGAGCAGTCTGGAGACCTGCATAGCTTTACATTCAGTGCAGTGATGCAACAGAAGAGAACATCTCGCCTGTTTCCATGGCAGCTTGTGCGTCGGACCTAGCTGGAGCCAGGCAGCAGGATGCTGTCAGTCCCTGCAGTCTGTGACTTCAGTAAACCACACCAAAGGAAAGCATCTAGTCCTACACTCCCCAAACACCTCTTGTTATTAGTATATGGGGACTATGGTGCATATATTACCAAAAGTGCAGCTCTAAATTTCTTGTTATAACTTTACTTTCTTCATATTTCAACCCATGCTGCTGCTGTGTTTTGATTCAGTCTTCTTTCTGCAGATAGTCATTGCAGAGCACTTCAGGATTATCCATTCAAATCTTGCTGAGGATGGCATGGTCAGATGCACTTAGCACTAGGTGGTTGGTGACCTGTGAAAAATGGTCTGGGAGGCTCCATTCTGTCACAAGCTGGCAGACACAAACAGCCCAAATGGTGCCAGCATCAGTGCCTTCCCTTAGGAACACTGTTAAAAAGACACAGGGACTAACTTCTTCCTTTTTTCCCCCAGAGTGGTGATTCCTTCGATTCAGATCACGCTGAAAAACAGTGTGTAGATCATTCCATCCTACAGGTTTCCTGGCTGAAATAATCTTTGCATTTATGTGTTTTTCTGTGCATAGATTTGCATAGTTCGTAAGTTACACAAAAGTCACATCTATTCAATAAATACTGTGTGGCAGAGGCATTGGTTTGTGTGTTTTTTGGTTTTTTTTTTTAAAGTGTGACTTTCTTCAGAGCTCTGTCACAATTCTGTAGCCACTTGGTTTCCACTGGGGTTTTGTTTAAAATTAATATTGTCTTTGCATTGGATATTTATGATACTTTCCTACTATTTTAAAAAGCTTAACGCTTCTGCTTATGGGACAAAGTAAAGATTTGGTCTATTTTGGGGCTAGCCTTAGAAGGTTTCTAATTAGAGCAGTTGTTCTTTCAATGGTGTAAGATCTCTCAAGCTGATTATGTGCATGTATGTGACATCTTTGCCATAAATGTAGAAAGCATGGGGAAAATATGCACCACTGTTCACAAGACACTTCTGTTATGATGCGTAGTGGAACAGAGTCCCAAGCATTTGCTACTGTAATTACAGTAGCACAATCAATAAGCAAGAGTTTATTTTTTATTTTTACACAGCTTTTTAACATGCCAAAATAGCTTCCTCTTTTAAGCAATTATAGCTCATGTAGAAATCGAGCTCATCGGGAGTTGTCTGTCAAAATGTTTTTAATGAAAAATTGAGTTTGCATAACACTGACACATTGATGTCTTTTGCTTCTCACTGTTGACACTGATGGGCTGAAAAGCTTGATTTTTGGGGAGGGAGAAAATTGCATTAGTTCAGCTCGTTTGGAGAATCTCTGTTTGCTGAATTAATTTGCTATGCTTTGTTTTTCTGCTGAATATTAAACCTTGTTTTCCAACTGTGCATATAGTGCCTGAGGGGAATAGCTCCAGCTCTCATTTTGCATGACTATGTTTTCTTGTAACGCAGCCCAGGCCTGAGCTGGGGGTGCTGTGCAGAGCTGACACTGTGGGCTGTGATAGGGGAGGCACGGCCTGATCAAAAAACTGCTGCCTGGGACTTTCCACACTCTGGTGTTGCACCTCAGCAGCTGAGTAAGTGTCACAGTTTTTCCCTAGGGATTGTTTTGAGTAATCCAATTGATGTGGTGAAACCTGTCCCCCCATGTGATGACTTGTGAGGAGATGCTCACTTTTGTGAAGCTCTAGCTGGATGAGCAGCAGCGTACAATTGCTCATGACAAATGCCTTGGTGGTTGTTCTTCACTGGTATCCTCCTATTCACAGTAGAAATATATAAATGCTCAAGCATGTTACTGGTTTCAAGGTGGCATTATTAGCTCTGTTTCACCATCTCAATAAACATCTGAAGATCACAGTTAACACTCCCTGAAACACACTCAAGATTGAGGGGGATATGTGGTATACTCTACCTTTATCTGAAATAAGCTCTGAAATGCAAGAAGAAGCAAGAGAGAGCTCCACCAGTGGTTCCACCAGCACAAGTTCCACCAGTGGCCTGACTTCAGCTGTCACTGGACATTGGTCAGGTGGGAAAGCAGTTGCCATCCGTGCTCTGCTGCCATTTGGTTTTCCTGGGACTGTGAAAGGTTGTCAGAGATGGGGAGTACATCTTCCGTAGTTGTGTGGCATCTGCTATGCGAGGCATCCCAAGCCCTTGGACATCTCTGAATGAAGTCTCAGCACCCCTGTGTAGTTCAGTATCTCTGTTACACAGGAGAGGAAACTTGGAGAGAAGCAAATGATGCTGATTGCTGAAGACCACACCACAATTCTCCAGCAGTGCTGCTCTGCCGCTTCCCAGCGTTGTCTCAAAGGCAAGGTTGCTCTTTCTCCCTTGAGGGTGCCAAAGGGAGCTGTATAGCCCTTATTTTTCAGCTTTTTCTTCTTGTTTTTTGAGCAGAGTGAAATAGTCTGGACCAGTGAAGCAAGTTGGCTTCAGGCATCTTGTCAAATTAACTTTCCTTGTCTGTGCATACGTGGGCTGTGTGGCAGGAGTCAGCAGGTGCAGAATGCACAGGCACACCGATAGGGTCAGATGCACTTATGGGAGTGAGGGTTGGCACTGTGAGAAACAGGCTCTTTTAAACTTCTATTTCAGTGAAAAGATCAACTATGCTTATAATTATTGCCATCTTGCTAACTGATAACAGACTGATCCTTTGCTCTGTGTGTCATCCAGCTCCCCTAATATGCATGAGAGCTGTTACTGGCATGGTCAGAGAGGATCTTTGCAACTGCACAGTGCTCTCTCTAACCCCATACCTTTAAGGTTGGCACTGATGAGTGATGCTTGGGGACTCTCCAGCTGCAGGTTAGCTGGTGACAGGAGGCCCCAAGGGTAGGGTAGCTGCTGTGAGTAATCAGACAGGCACCTGGTACATTCTGAAATATTCAGAAATAGGCAGCAGAAGCTTTCCTGCAGGGTCCAAGGGAATATGTACATTGAACTCATATCCTAGAATATGAAAAGGGCATGTTTTCCTTACCAATTCACAAAATAAAATGGCAAAATGGGACCCTGAGGGCCTCTGACATCATTATGTTTCACTCAGCCACAACTGAGTGTATTGAGCCAGGGAGTTCAATTAGCTGCTGGTGGTGTCTGGGGCTGTGGGAGGTGGGAACTGGTAGCTTTTCTTCCCCATGTGTAACTTGCCCTTCCCTCAGTGTGTCACCTTCAAGGCCAACCTTGACCAGGGCTCAGCAATGCTGTGTGTGCTAACTTGCAGCAGAAGTGCCTGCTTTACCTTGGTACTGGGAGAAAGAAAAGCTAATGCAAAGTTGAGAGTTGTTTTCCATCTTATAATGGTAATGGGATGTTTGGTGACACTGACCCAAAGTTGCCAGGCTATGGTTGTTACATTTGTTGTTGTATTATGACTTAGTCATTCTAATGCATCCAAAAATGTAATCTTTTGTTCTGTCCTGCCTCAGAAAAAGGACTTCTCATCTTCCAGTGACAGACATCTTGGCTTTGACAGAAATTCAAGGTCTTCTACTTTGTGCCTTCAACCTCTTAGGCCAGCAAAAGTGCTGATAGTGGAAAAGAAGATCTAATGATTACTAGCAATTAATGCATTAATTTTCCATCACATTCTGTGTAGCAGAATATGCTGGTAAGCTCTCATAAACTATCTGCAGTAGTTTATGTCTCCACAAATGTGTTTCTGAAGCCAGAAGCCCTTTTCAGTGCATTGAGAGGGGGATAATGAGGAATAAAAACATTCTGGATAAATGCAGGGAGCAGACTTGTCAGCAACCAGTCAGGAGGAAAAGCAGTTTGTTAGGCATGCATTACAGTGTGTAGCTAACAGTGACAGCATGAATTCCTCTGGCTTTCTTGTGGAGACACTGACACAGAATCCACTTGGAGGGAATAACAATTCCCTTTACAAAACCAGGGTAGATTGAAAAAGCAGTGACCCTCCTCATACTAAAAAAACCCAAAAAGCATTGCTCGTTCTTACCATGACTTTTGTTGGGCAGAAGTTAGTTCACTGAAGCTAGCTCATTTAGGAGAGATAAATAAGGAATGCTTTGTTGCACTTTTTTCCGCCTCCTAGCCTGACGAAATGAGCTGTCCAAAGACTCTCATTCCGTGTCTGCAGAGAGGGAAGCCTAAGGGGCATTTAATGACATGCACAAGCTGAAGGGAAAGTCATTAAGACTCAAGTGTCTAGGTAACACTCTTAAAAGTTAAGATTAAAAGCTTTGTTGAAAGTGACCTTCACACATCATGTTCCCTCTTTGCTTTTCGCCATGCTTGAAGCTCTAATGATCACTTTTTTTCTGCTTTGTCACTGTAGCACTTATTTTGTGAAATATTTCCATAGCTCAGCAGGAATTTGAATCCAGGGTGGTAATATCTGCAAGCATTGGGTGGGTGCAAAACAAAGGCTGGTGTAAAGGGACACATCTTCTCTTTGTAGTGAACTGAACAAAACCTGGAAACATTGCTAGGTACAGGTTTTGAATATTTTAATTAAAACTTGATTATACTTTTAAGAAAGTATAAAATTATCATCAAATGTTTCTTTGAGTATGCCATGCTGTCCTCTTCGAGCAGCGCAGAAATTTGCTGGAGAGCACAAGAAAAGTGTGTTGGGAGTTGAAAGAGTATGTACAACCAGGGGCTTGTAATCCTGTGGGCTCTTGGGCAGCAGACTGAAAATTCTGGGTATGCTGTAGTAGGATG
The DNA here is from genome assembly GCA_013397315.1 of Donacobius atricapilla. Lineage (NCBI taxonomy): Eukaryota > Metazoa > Chordata > Aves > Passeriformes > Mimidae > Donacobius > Donacobius atricapilla. The sequence goes on from WBMY01017413.1 coordinate 241,396, forward strand.
ATGTGTATTCATTGTCTGGATCAGTTGAGAGGACAGGAGAGAATGGAGGTGTGGCATTTGAGTAGAAGGGAAGGAGAAAAGAAACATCCAACAGTTTGAAATAAAGAGAGCAGTAAGTGCCAGTAGTGTAGTCAGGCTAGAAGACAAGAGTAAGAAGGAGCCTCCTGGGAAGGAGTTATATCTAGGGTAGCTTTGTTTCTATTTTATTTAAAAATGCAGTAGGTATTTGTAATTGTAACTGAAACTGAAATTAATGGCCCTATTTGAGATAACAGTGTCTGCTTGATTGATTGAAACCAGGGATAGTTTAGGTAAAAACAATATATCTTTCTTTTAGGATAATTAAAGTTTTATTTTGCTTGCAAATTAACTTTTCTAACTTTAACTTAATGATATAAATCATGCTCGTGTTCCTTTAGCTTATAGCGAGCAAAAGAGTAAAAACTTCATTTTCTGCACTGAAGTAATTATTTTAGCTCATATTTCATTCTGAACTTTTCATTCAAATAGAAAAAGCGAAAACAACAGTTTTACCAAACATTATTCTTATGATTCTTGAAACTCTGAAGTGTTCCTGGAGACAGGGGGTACTCGTAGCACATTTCAGAGTAGTTTCCTCCTAATATGCATGGAAAAAGTCTTTCTCTGATGTCAGCTACAAGTAGATACAGATGAAGTCAAATAAGTAGTTGGTAGCAGAGAGGGTTTTTCATTGTCTTGCAGAAACAGTTCTTAGTCTGGCTGACCTTCTTGGATGAAGCCCAAGAGTCAGAATGGAGTCAGACTCTTTTCAGTGATGCCAAGCAATAGGATGAAAGGCAAGAGGCAGAAACTGATGGCACAGGAAGTTCTACCTGAACGTGAGGAAAAGTGTTTTTACTGTGTGAGTGACTCAGCACTTGAACAGCAACAGCACTGGAGTCTCCCCCAGTCAAGATATTCAAGAACCTGGAAATAATCCTGTGCCATGTACTCTGGGATGACCCTGCTTGAGTAGGGAGGTTGGACCAGGTGACCCGCAGTGGTCCCTTTTGGCCTGACCCATTCTGAGATTTTGTGACTGTTGTTCCACACTTTGCAGGGGACTGAACTGCCCTGTTGCCCAATAGGTCTGATGTTGGAGTGCTGTAGCCTTGTAGGTCTGGGTTGATAACAAGTGATGCTGTCAGGCTTCTCTGAACAAAATGGAGTGCTTTTTGTCCACTCTTTAGCAGAGCAGTCACCTCTCCAGGTATCAGCGACGAGCAGATATCCTCAGACTGGAAAAAAGCCCAGTGCTTTGATCAGCAAGCAACTTTGCATAAGGCTCTGTCAAAAGGGAAAAGTGGTATTAATTTTTGTAGTGATTCATTTGTGGGGAAAGTATCATTATTCTATCACAAATTAACTGTCTAAGTACCCAAAGTTCACGTAATATATTGAAAATGTCAGGATATTTTCATCTTTGTGATTTCATTCCCACTGAGAATTTGTTCAGGATGTGTTAAATTAAAAGTAATATATAAACAAAGTGTGAAGAGTTTAGTTAAGTGGTAACCTGAGGTTAAAAACACAGCGATCAAATTCAGTGCCTGAAGTTGGCAGGGAGATTGTCTTACCACCTCGGGAAGACTTGAAATTAAACTTGTTTTGAGATGTAGGTGTTAAATCTGTGAAAAAAACGCACTTGTGTATGTAAATGAAGTGGCTTCCCAGAGATGAAGAGAGCAGTTTGAGCTCTTAGGCTACCTTTAGGAGAGAGAGGCCATGCTCCCATGATGTAACCTCTCTGCTGCGGTTCTGTTTTGTAGCATCTGTGAGCAGGAAATCTTTAGGTAAAGTCAGGGCTGTGCTCCCTGTCTGGCTGCCCTTAGCTACCTGTCAACAACAGCATGTGGGGCCATGCTGTTGACTGCTTGAGCTAACAGAGACAACAGGTTTGGGTTTATTTTTGTTGGGCTTCTGAGACCTTATTAACTTGAAGGGAGTTTTTGGAGATACTGAATTTCTGCGTTGTGCTTATGTTCTCTCTGGTGTTGCCTTCAAGTAAATGCATGGCAAGTAGCCTTAAAAGGAACAAAAATCCCTTCTTATTTCAGAGTAAGCAGGAGGAGGATTAAGCTCCTTCCTCTGGTAATTGGATCCTCAGATTGCCACGGCTTTTGAAGATGATTGTGTATCTTTCTTTATGGGATACATTATGTGTGTGCCTGTGAACTAAAAGGTAGCTTGGCTTGGAAAATCCAAGGAGTTTTCCTCTATAATCATTTTAATTTTGGTTATTTACTTTGTGTGCTGTCCATGGAACGTGTAGCATTCTAGCCAACAAAACGTGGCAGGGGATCATTTTATCTCTTCCTCCTTCAGCCGTTCCATCTTAGACTCCTCTCAAGCCATAGGAGGTTGGTGACTGTCTGGGACCCTTCAGAAAATGAAAGTTCTCCCAAGGTTACAGTACTGAGAATTCAAATGAATGTGGGAGCAGAGGGGAAAGTGGACTGGATGTGAACCTCCTTAAACTGGTTGAAGTGCAATCCAGTTCATCTGTGGAGCAAACACCACCTTTCTATCACCCTTGGTCAGCAAAAACACAGTTGCAGTTGGATTGCCAGTGTCCAACCACAGTATTCAAAGCTAGTCTATATTGTCTCATGGTTTCTAATCTCAGGGTTTAAATTTGGGAAGTAGCCATGTCTCTACCTCTGTGTTTGTGCAGTAATACACAATATTTTAAAGCCATTTTACCAGCAGGGCTCCAAAGCACTCATGGTATATGTGTTAAAGTCACCATTTTGCATAAACCACAAAGTCTTTGCTTTCTTTTGACAGATTGAAGATATTGTTACGAGAATGCAAGATGACAAAACAGGTGGAGTTCCCATCCGCACTGTCAAGAGCTTTCTGTCCAAAATCCCCAGCGTGGTCACCGGTAAGAACTGCAGTTGGCAGAGAAGGGAATGTGAGCTGGTACTTGCTGGCTCTAAACAGACATGCTAAAGCCACAAAAAAGAAGGGATGTGAGGAAAAAATTCCCACCTCTGCTTAATTTTCTATATGTTGTTCTGTTACAGACTGAAGTACTGAACAAAGATTCCTTAGTTCTGTTTTAGTAAACAAGCATTTCTATTTCTTTGGGGTGAGTTATTAAAATATGTTACATAGTATTTGTGGCTATCAGAATATCACCAGTCAGAGTCACTCCCTATGACAAGGGTAGGACAATATCAGGTAAGAGGTCAGGAAAGAAAGTTGAAATTGTTTCCTCGCTCATACCCAAATACTCTTACTGGACTTTGATCACAGGTAGAGGAATGTGAAATACCTTTTATGTATATGTGCTGCTTTGTTAAAGCTCTGTGTACAAAAGTGTGGATGGTGCAGAAACGGGGAGTCAGAGTACAAAACCATTCCTCTGTGTGTTTCCAGACAGAGCATCTTCCAATGCAACGAAGACCTCTGCCATTGATACATGATGAATTTATTCTGGGTGATGTAAATTGTATGGAGGATTTGTACTTGGGTTTCTGGTACCTGTTTTCACTGACTCAATAGTAGTGTTCCTGAAGGTTCCTGGGAAAATAACCATTTATCTAATTTGAAAACTCATTTCATAAGCTCAAGTCTGCAATACACAGACTGGATGTCTTAAGACTGATTCATCTAAAAGAGGTTTCTGACGCAGTTCGTCACACACACACAAACACACACTCATACTTGATCAGAAGGCATGAACTAAGAACTATGTTTATTTAAAAGTCTGACTCCATATATAGTATTTCTACAAAGGCCAGGGATTGGGGGAGAAGGTTGACACCTCTCCCCATCCCATTGGTCAAGACAACTGTCCATCAGCTGTCCATATCTCTAAGAACGGGAATGAAAACTTTCCTTGAAACTATACAATAACACTGGCTGTGTTTACAGACCAGAGTGTGAGAAAGAACCCAAAACATGAAACTGTGAAACAGAAGAGAAGGCTGAAAAAATCAGGGTGACAGGTTTCTGATATTCTGGTTAAAATTCATAGCATTAAAAAGGTAATTGATCTAGTCACCAAGCCACCGCGTGTTACTCAGAAGGAAATAGGAGACCTCCACAGCATTTTGAAACCATGGTTAACAACTCATTGGCATCATGGAAACTGCTCCTTTGCACTCAGTTCTGGAACAGCAGCTGCAATTGCATCGTCTTGAAATGGCTAGTTTTCACAACACAGAGAATTGTGAAAAGGTGAAGATAAAATAAGAACAAAGTCTCTCCCCAAAGCCCATAGAAATTCTCATATTTGGAGGGGAACAAGCTTGGTACCATTCCCTTCAGTTGATTTGAAGGAAGCTCCCTTGTGACGCATGGACCGTTCATGAAGCCTCTGAGTTTGAAAATTATTGGAAAATAACAGCCCAGTGGACAGCCCTAAGTTTTCTCCATTTGTTATTTTTCCTTTCAGAAGCATAGACCTGCTTATTTGTAGACCAAAACCAAACAAATGTATGTATGTTATCAGTGATTGATTGTGATAGATAGGTGAAGAGGCAGGAGCACCTACATTTGAATGGAAGCTGAGGACTCTGGGTTTGTTCACTCTGGGGAAGGAAAAGCTGAAGGGAATGAGAAGCTACAAAGACAAGGTCAGGAGTGCATGTTCAAAGTACCAAAGACAATCTACACAAGTTGCAGGGAAAGAAATCCCAACTAGATTTACATATAGGAAGAAAGTTGTTTATGGTCAGAGCAGGTAAGCATGAGCCCAGTGTCCTGGAGGAGCTGTGGAACCAGTGGTTTGCAGCTGTTCAGAAGCCCCTGGGCCCAGCTGAACTGAGCAATCTGATCTAAATGGGCATTTGGCCTTGCTTTGCATGAAGGATGGACTAGACAACCTTCAGAGAATCCTTCCAACCTGAATTACTCTTACGGTTGCTGGATACTCAGCTTGTCTAATTCCATACAATGTCATGAACACAGGAGAAGAACTTGTCTTTTCAAAAACTTTGTACCTCCTCTTGGGAGGACCTCAATTCTAGACCATGGCATTCTCACACACTTTTTATTTCTACCTGAAAAATGGAACAGCAATGCTGAGATGTGATTTACTTGGCAGGCTCACAGTGACTGTGATTAACAAGGATTTATTTTTGCTTGACACTTCTATTGTAATTGCTTCTCACAGGAGAAATATAAAATCTTAAAGGAAAAGAAATATTACAGGATTGCCTTGGTGCTCCAAACAGGCAGTTCTGTTTATAGTACAACGAAGTGGGTGTTTGATTTAGAGTTTGAATACCAGGAAAAGAACTGCTCGTCTCTGTTTTGCTTTCATCTGTCCTGATGCCTTAGGTGAGAATGAGGTATTGGGTAACACAAGGAGAAGAAGCCTCAGGGAGTTATCAGTAATGGTCCTCTCTTGACAACAGAAATGTGGGAAAAAAGATGAAAAAACTTTTTTTGAATGTATGATGAGTGTATGCGGGAATGCTGTGCCAAAGACACATTTCAATCTGCTCTGGAAGTAGATTTACGTATCCCCTTCTCAATCTTTTGGCTCAAAGTAGGTCAGTCAAAGGAGGATACATCACGCCATTATCTTCTTGGTTAGGTCTTCACTTTTATGGGCAAGCCATAGAGAATGAAAGTAGGATGGGACTGGTGTGTGTGGCACCTGTGTGCATGTGTCAGACATTGTCCAATGTTTAGTTTAGAGTATGGAATACAGAAAAAAATGCCTGAGGGCAGATTTTCAGTAGTGCTGTGATCCGTGCCCAGAATGGGTTTTCAGCCAATGCATGTAATGGCAGCTGCTGCAATAAATGGAATTGCACAATTCTCTTCTAGTGAGAAAAGCTTTTGATTCTGTAGATGGATCATTAATTCTATTTTTCCAGTCATCAGACTCTTGTAGGAACATCTCATTATACTAACCAGCAGCAAAACTGGCTTTCTCATCTTCTTCTCATATAGTTGCATCTTAAAACTAACCTTCTTTTTGGTAGGAGGACCAAACACATATACTTTTTTCTCCCACTGGTTCAGACTTGGTCTTATACAACATTGCCAAAACAAGTCAGAAAGGAGTCAGTGCTGCAACAGCAGAGCTTTGCAGTACAAAAAGCCTCCTTCACGCTTCCCAGTTTGCCCCACATTCCCAACCTCATTGCAGATTCTCCTGTTTTGTGTGCTGTCTGACCGTGTGTATCAGCATCTTTGCTATCATAATCCAAGGGAGACATGCAGTCTTAAATCTTTGCACTGGTCTGCCCTCCTCCCAAAAGGTTGTGATACAGCTTCATTCTGATCCCTACCTCCTGGCCTCAAGTGTGGCTCTCCCCACAGATCCATTTTGAATGATACCTCCTCCTCCCAGCAGCTGTCCCATGGCCAGTCCCTCGCTCCAGCACTGCTCCTGACGCTCACCCCAGCACTCAGTTGTCCTGCTCTGCTCCCAGCGCTGCCTCCGTGGCTGCGGGTGGATTGATGAGTTACGTCCTGGCTGTGCTGGCTTGGATTGAGTGCTGCCATGCGAGCTTAGTGCACACAGGCCTGCCAGCGCATTTCACTCCTGTCCTGCCATGTCTGTCTTATATAAGCCCTGGACCTCTCTCAGCAGAAAGTGCCAGTTTTACTGAAATGTGCCAGATGGCCTGTCACTACTTGAGACTCATGAGCTAAACCAAGTTTAAACTGTTGTGTGTCTCTGTCTGAAGAAGCCAGCATGGGTCTTGGCAAGTGCCCATGGAGTTGTTCCAGAACACATCAGAATGTCACTTACTCAAAGCAAATGCATTTGGCTGGAGTATGGAAATCCCACGGCGTTGTGAAAGAGAGACTTTATTATTGATAACATTCCCTGATGATGTAGTTCAAAACAGACAAGTTCTGCTGGAGAACTTTATACACTCATTGAGAAATTAGCTCCCTTGGGGCCAGTCTGAGAGTGTTTGTTGCCATTTTCCTTCAAAGGAGCTCAAGCACATCTCTCATACAGATACAGCAGCCAGAGGCCCAAGGGAGAAATAAGTTCCACACGTCCAGAGTTTGAAAGGCCCCTGTTCAGGTGAACCATTCAAATAAAACAATTATGGCATAGGGAGCAGGCCCAGGACTGGCAATGGTGGCAAGAGCCCATCACCCAGAGAGCAGGCTGCAAGTCTGAGTGCTTGGCCAGAACCTTTCTTAATGCTTCTTTTCAGGGGTAGAACTTGTGTGGTGCCTTATGGAAACTACTGTCATTGGGACCAAAGCCTCCATGAGCTGACTACCAATAGATTGGCTTCCTCAGGCTGTCTGTCCAGCTACTTGCATCACCTTAACACAGGTGCTGCTTTCACTGCAGGACTGTGTCTGATAAGATTTCCCTCAGCATTTGGGTAGTTTTAGTCTAAATATTTGTCTTTCCTCTGTAGTTCTGCTTTGAAAAATAGAACACTTGAGATGTGGTACTGACTCTGTTTCAGGCAGTTAATAGACGTAGATAGTCCCAAATCTAAACCAAGTTCAATCTTCTGCTAGGCATGAATTAGTCTATTTTGTTAAAACAAGCAAACAAAAAGCCACTAACAGACAAACAAAACAAATTTCAAAATTTGAATCAATATCCAAGCTAATACTGGGTGTTTACAGATTTTTGAAGGATATAAAGAACATGCTCATGGGTTAAAATTGACATATGTTTATATGTGCATGCTGTATAATTTTTGATGGTTTTCCACATTTCTAAAGACCAGATGCTGCACAGTAAATTTTACAGTTTAGCTTTTACTTGGTGGAAACTGGCTTGCCAAATACTGGTTGGGCGTACAAATCCATTTATTTCTCATAAAAAATCAATTGTTCTGAGCAAGTTGCATTTAAACTAATTCAAGTCAAGACTGGGTTTCTTCATAACAACTTCCATTTCCTTCTTTTATGCATCTCTTCAAATTGCACCCAGTGGAAATGTAATCCCTCCATCCCTCAATAAGAAGTCTAGTATTTCAAAGCTGCCATGAATCATGCAGCATTAGACATGTCAGCAATTACATGAGTAGCACATGTCTTGAAATTATTTTTTTTCCTGTAACTTTCTCTTAAGTTTTCTACTTGTCTGCCAGGAGACAAATTAACCCAGTTAAAGAGTTAAGCTCTTCTGCTGTCTTCATCCTCAGCTCCCTCCTCCCTCCCTTTTTCTCCTTAACTGCATTCAGCTTCCTACCTTTCAAATGGTGAGAAGGATGAGGGAGGAGAAGATGAAAACTAGCTCCCTGAAGTGTAGTAATTTTGTGCCTGTTGTAAACATACAAAGCAACACCTTGTGAAGCAAAAGCTTAAAGGATTTGATTACAGAGTACAAGGGGGATAGCAGTTTAATCAAATAGGTCGTGGTCATCAAAGAAGAGAAAGCAATCAGAATTGACATTTTAAACAGTGGATATCCCATATATCTCTCTGTACATCTGCACGTGTACACCTAAATACACGTAAATAGCGTGCAAATTTTGTTAAGAATAAGACTTAGAGTAAGTGTTCCATGCTAGAAATAGCCAAGGACAGGTTTGTGCATTTGTAGCGGCTGTGCAGAGTGAGAGCTGCTGATGTTTGTGTATCACTGCCCTCTGCCGCAGCCAAGCTGCACTTCAGTTCACATCATGCAGCATCACCTTCCTCACAAGTGCTGTGTCTGTACTGTGCTTTCCCAGCTCAGGGGGAATGCGTGTGGGAGTGCGTTTTGTGTCCTGCTTCTTCTATAGCAGGGGTCCTTCTGTGCTGTGTGGCATAAACCCAGCCCAAATACTGGGGTATGTGTGACTTAACAGCTACTCTGGTCCTGGAGACGAAGGATAGTTTTCATAGCTGGTTGCTGATGCTACTTCCATGTGTGTCATTCATAATTCTCCATCCTCTTCAGGACTGCTCATCTCCAAAAAAGCATGCTTTTACATGACATGAAGCTTAAATATCCCATAAAAATGTGTGCTTGCACACATAGAATAAATCCTAAATGATTAAGTAAAATTAAACATCACTGAAAATTACCAAAATTAGACACTCTTCATAACTATGTTCTTTCATATGACAGCACTTGAAAGTAGTTGCACCTGAGATGAAAAATACTGGAGGAAATGCACATCAGAGCATGGGGTGCATTGAAATTTGCCCTAGGCCACTGAAACACAAAACCCATCCTGAGACTTTAGTGTTATTTCAGTCAATAAAAAGGTTTCTTAAGTGCTAAAGCCAAGAGTATTATGAGAAGTTTAACTTCCGTACTTTAGAATTGTGAAGGTCCATCCTGGTCCTGTTTGTCCTTGCTGTATTTGAACCTCTGCATCTGTCAAGTGAAGCTATGATAAATCAGAAACTTAAATAATTATGCTGCATGGATATTCCTGTGGCCAAGGAAAATATAATGAAAAATCCCCCAAATCACCAAATGATCCAGCTTTATCTTTCTGCAGTGACTTGTCTACTTTTTCTGAACATCAGAGATGATATCAGAAGGGAAAGTAAACCCAAGACAACCTTCCAGCCATGTGAGCAGAAATTAGAACACAAAATTACGATTTTTCTTATTGACAAACATGGCAATAAAAATTGCTGGACTGGAAAGCAACAAATGAGAGCTTTGAGCCTGGAACAAAGCAGATCTATTAAAAATTGCTTAGTACTATTCCCTACCAAAATTTCCTTTTAGGCCTTTTCAGTCTTTCCGTTGAGACTAAAAGCTGGAATAGAGACAGATCTCATTACTAATTACCTGTTGAATTCCAGTGTTTAGATGAATTGGTAATTCAGCTACAATAACAAAAAATACTAGATATTAAGAAGGGTCTTGTTGCTGAATGCAGTTTTATTCTGAAACACAGCATTTAGCTGATGGAATATTGTGGCTAATGAATAAAGCATTAAAAAGAAAAGTCAACGATATTTCAATACCAGTAGAAATACATAGGGATGAATGATTAATGCTTTTCTGCATTCATCTCATCTTCAAAAGCACAGCTTTATTACGGAAGGTTGTTTCCAGATCTGAATGACACAGCGAAAGGGCAGAGTTTAATTATAAGAACTGTGTGGCTTTGTTTTTTGGATGGGAGTGTTGAGCAGACTGTACTCAAGCTGCAATACCTCGCCTCTCCTGTTTTCACTTCATAGCAACCTGGGTGTTGTGTGGTGAAGGATCTACCAACACAGTTTTGTTTCTTCACACTTCTTGCTTTGTTTCTGCCCTTCCTCCAGCATTCCTGTGGGCTGCAAAGCATCAGATTCACAGCAGAGCAGTTTTGCTCCTGCTGTGCCTGAGAAGCCACATCCCCCCGAGGAGCATGTGGGGATCTGACCCTTCGCCAAGCCAGTTTTAACTTCATGGTAGTGCAAAAGCAACAATATATAAAAGCACAATGATAATCAATAGCAATGTGAAGGCACAAATCTTTGAGTGTAGATTGACAGCCATTACTTTAAATCTGTTGCTTTACTTCAATGCCATTCCAACCATTAGAAAAATAACCAACTCATATTATTGGGTGAATAATCCAGATCTGCCTCTTTATTCCATGCATAGATTCTCTCCATTGTTATCTAGCATTCTTTGGCTTTTTTAAGTCAACGTAATTTTTAGGGTATTATTTATTGGGCAGATTCTAACTTGCATTTTAATTGAAGTTTATTTTGCAAACCAAGTTTCTTCTAGGATTTAAATTTCCTGACTTTAATCAGTATGTTGTTTTAAAGAAATGCAGAAGTTAGCTTCAATAACTGTAAATCCAGGCTCATAAATAATTTTTGCATGTTAGGTTTGATAGGTGAGTTGTATGTTTAATATATCTCAGTTACAACATTGAAGTTACTATTAATGTAACTCTTGGGGGTGAGGTGAAAAGGAAGGGTTGGCTTTGCTTTTTTGCTTTAAATAGTACAAAGAATTACATAGAACACCAGTTTACCACCATAAATAGCCAGAAATCACTGCTGCTGAAAGCTGTGCTGGGCAGTGAGGAAAGATCTCCACAAGAGGCTGTTGGCATATTTCTAGATTGGACAAACTGTAGGGCCTGGTTCGTGTGAACACACTGAATGGTCAATGAATACCTTGTTTTATTCTGTCTGTTCCAGCAGAAATACACAGCTCTTTGGTCTCTTATGTATTTGCACCTGAAAGCGCCATAGATTTGGCTTTAGAACCTTCTATAAGAAAAGGCAAAGAGGACAACAGAAAGCTTTCAAGCTTTCCATGCATACCCATTGCTATAAATATATACATTTGCATGTTTTCTTTGGCTTTTTTTTTCCTTGTGTGGATAAATCTCTCAAACTGCATGCTGGCTTCCCATGGAATTGTTTTGAGTATGGTGTGAACTGATGAGCTTGGATATTTTTGATGTATGATTCACTACCACACACAGAGAAGAAAATTATATTTTGGTCCTGCAGAGCAATAAAACTAAGCAATTAGGTCTTCGTTCAGTTAATTCCTATTTGGTGACTGAGTGCTTTGCTACAAGAGAGTCTCAGAATTCAGCTCCGTTGCAGGGCCACTTGCACTGTAAGAATTTTCTCCCTGTAGATACCTCCACAATATGGCCAGGATTTCGGACTAACTCTCACCTAGGAATGAATAATAAAACTGTCAGAAAACTTTGAGAAGTTGGTTAATGTAATATGCTAAATATACACGCAGGCAAAAAAAATAGTATAGACTGATGAGAACAGTAACTCATGTTTCTAGCTGTGGAAGGTTTTACATTCAATTGTAGGGTGTTGTGTGGTATTGCATAGAAAATCTGTTATTTTTGAACCTATTTTATTGTGGATAGGACTGTCTCTCTCAGTGGTGTTTTGTGGGTTTGCTTGTTTGTTTGTTTGTTTTTTGGAAACTTGATTGTTTGCTGGCTGATGCCAAAATGGTTGTCAAAATCACTATGTGAATAATTTCAGATGAGTTTTTCTTTCATGATATTTTACTTTTGCCCTAACTATTCAGTAAGTTTCATTCCTATTTCCTGAATAGGTTAGACTGATGGGAAACCACACTTTTTAACAAATGAGATCTGCCAAATGTCCAGTGTTTTGTTGAATGCTGTCTATGTTTTTTCTCCTATGACAGACAGTGACAGGTGTGCTTTCTAAGGAAGCTGTAGTAGTCATAGAAAAGAAAAGTTACCATGTTCTGATAAAATTTTGATCACAAGGCTATCATTACTGAAGCTAATGAATTGGACAGTGGCATATTCATCAAAGCTTATTTCTTTTGTCAAGCAAAAAAACCCCATAATTGGAAGACTAAATATTTTAAAATTATTTATAATTTTGCACTGTAGCATCTCATGTTCATCATTTATATCATTGCTACATGGGCAGTGCATTATAATTTGATTTTGTGTTTGTTTGGTTTTTTAAATAGGAAGACTTGATTTTAGAGCTCCAAAGAGCATTAGATCTTTGACACTCCACCCTCTTCTTACCCAGTCTGTCTGTACATCCTGGGCTGCCCCATCCTGTATGCAGAATCTGGCATTTGTCTTAGTTAAAATTGCATCCATTTGGTGATTGCCCAGCTCTGTGATTTGTCCTGGTCTCTCTGCAGGACCTCTCTGTCTGCAATGGGGTCAACAGCTCCTCCCAGTGTAGTATCATCAGCAAACTTACTCAGTATGCCTTCGAGTCCTGCATCCAAGTAATTTTTGAAGATGTTGACAGGAATTGGCCCTAAAATGGAGCCCTGGGGAACCCTACTAGTAACCAGTTAGAAGTCTGATGTCACCCCATTCACTATAACCCTTTTCACCTGGCCCGTGAGCCAGTTGCTCACCCATCACATGATGTGTTTATCCTGTTGAGTGCTGGTCATTTTGTCCAGAGGGATCCTGTGAGAAGCAGTATCAAAAGCTTTACTGAAATCCATAAAGATTGCATCAACTGGCTTCCTTTGATCAGCTAGGTGGGTTACCTTGTTATACCAAGGAAAAATTATTGCTGTTGACAGGCAACAGATCAAGGAAGGCATCTTTCCTGGTTGGCACCCTTAGTACCTGTATCATGAAGTTATCATCCAGGTGTTTTGGGGATCTTTTGGATCTGTTTGTTCCAGTTGTGGGGTATTCCCGTAGTATGTTAGCATGTCCTGGCACTATCTCTGTCAATGACTTCCTGCTCATTTAGTCCCTGCTCAGCCCATGAGGCTGAGGTGCCTGAGGCAGAAGTATTATTGTAGCTAGCATCATAGAGGCAGAGCATCCCCCTGACAGCTCAGCAATCCCCATGGCTGGGCACTGGCTCAAAGCAGGTCGGCTGGGAATAGAAATGAGGCCTTGAGCTCCCACCTCTGTGTGTTGGGGGGAGCCCTCTGGCAGCCTTGATTCTTTACTGAGGCTCATAGCATCATTGTTGTGTAATACTGCTCTACCCTCCCCATTCCTGGCAGATTTGTAAGAGTTGTGACATTAAAGTTGGGGAAGAGGGGGGAAGAGATCAGAACAGTATCTAATGCAATCAGGGGAATAAAGATCAGGAGAGTGCCTCTTGGAGCCTCTCTACTGTAGTCAGCCTGCTTCTGGAGCCCTGTGCAAATTAGATTTGAGCATACCTTCTAATTAGGTATCTGGGTCATGTTTGACATGCTCTTGGTTCGGCATTGACGTTTCTGTGCTCCTACTTAGCTCTAAATTTGCCAGCTGTTTTCCTTAAATAATTCCACTTTCACTAAAGGATTTTGTATCTTATGTAATTACACCCACGATAGTGTGAGGCCAGTCATAGGGACACAGGGGTAGAAATAGCTTTACACCAGCCTTGGCATTCCTTAATTGGATCATTAACATTTGGATTCCCATCTCTGCTGTGACAAGTTTCTTTAGCTCTGCTGAGCTCTCATTCATAATGTGTAGACTTCGTCATTTTACGTGCAGCTCTGGAAACAGCTGTCCTCTGTTCTATTGAATCCTCTAGGCCTTGCCTGTCGGTCCAGAAATGTCAAGATTAAATTCCTTTTCATTACTTCTTTTCAGCGGTCAAAGGATTTGTTACCAATCTGGATAGATTCAGGGATGATTTTCATGAATTTTCTTCAAATAGTCTCAGGCCATGAAGCATTTTCTGAAACAGGGATTCACATTATGTGAGCTAAACTAGTCACAGTAGTTTAGGTGCAGATTGTGAGAGTGCTGGAAAAGTCATGCAGGGATGTAGAGTACCAGACCAGGAAAAAAGTTTCCATGTGCAGTGACATGCTGGAGATTTGTCATTTTGAGATTAGTGTTGTTAAAGCAGTAGTCTCAGAATGACAAGCCAGGTTTTTTAAAGCAGAGTTTATTCCATTAGGGCCCATGCTGTTGACAGAAAGTTTTAAAAAAAGATGTCTGATTTTGTCAACACTCACTCCTCTCTCCTGGGATTCCTGGGCTATTCTGTTCATAGAAAAGGCAATGCCCATTTTAGGGACGGTTTATTTGAGAATTACATCTGCACATTGCAGTAGGTGCCTTACTATCCCATTTTTAAAAATAATTCTCTTTTAAAATTAAGAAATCCTGATGCTCTTCCTCCTAATTCACCCTTTAGTTCCTGCCAGTTCTTTTTGCATGTGTGTGGTACCTTCTACCATTGGCCTCACACACTGTGGTTTATTCAAGCCCCCTCTGAAAGGAGCCTACAAGAAGGATGGAGAGGGACTTATATAAAAACATGTTGTGGTAGGACAAGAGGGAATGGCTCAAACTAAAACAGGGTAGGTTAATATTAGATATTAGGGGAAAAAATCTTTACTGTGAGGGTGGTGAGGCACTGGAACAGTTTTCTCAGAAGCTGTGGATGCCCCAGTCCTGGAGGTGTTCAAGGATAGGTTGGATGAGGCTCTGAGCAACCTGGTCTGGTGAAGGCTATCCATGCCTGTGGTAGGGGGATTGGAACAAGGTGATCTTTAAGGTCCTTTCCCAACCCAAGCCATTCCGTGATTCTATGAAAATAGTCCACATTTCTCAGGGATTAAAGCCGACATGCTCTAATGTGTGGCAAGACAGCAGACAGGAATAGGAGCTTGAGAGGTGTATGAGGAAAGGTTGAAAAGCCACACACCTTGATTGTGATGGTCATCTGTGATGGCATATTTTCATTTTTGGGTAACAGTGATTGTTTATGGGGACCTGTAGGTTTGCCTTGCAGAACAGGAGGGTGTCCTTTGCAGATGGCACTCAGAGAGGTGGATTAATACGCTGCCACAGTGAGAGGTAAAACCCACAGATGCTTTGTGTCATGTCTGCATGGGTCCATGGAGCCACCTTGCTGGCTTTGCTAAATTAAAGGAAGGTAGCATCTGCTCTTCAGCTGTGTCACTTGGCAGTACCTGATCAGCTTGACTGAGTCTGTGAGCCTGTTCCTGCCTGTGTCACTCACAATTCATCCTGTCTTGTCCTGTTGCATAGCAAAATTTATTTCTGGAAAAGTACTGTGGAATTCCACTGTTCTAATGAAAACCTATGTAGACTCGAACAGTATTATGAATGGCAGCTGCATTTTGTTTTGTTACATAAACTTATTCCTTTTTCTTACTTTTGAACTTTGTACATTAGGTTTTGGTGATGAAAATGGTAATTTCATGGTATGTGTTGGGGGCACGGGATAATATACAACCTACCCTCTGTAAATAATCAGAGATGCCAGGTAGGGCTGTAGTAGTGATGATAATGTGCAACACATATTTTGAGTGAGAACTTGCTGAAGGACCTTTGGCATCCAGAGGGGTCGCACTGTACCTGTTTAGGGAATTTACTGCAAGTGCTCTGTTCTGAGGTGGGTTTCTACAGAACAGTTGCAAACAAGACGCTGGTAGGATCTTTGCTGGTGTTGGGATACCAGTTTTCTGAAAGGGTAGCTTCTAATAAAGCCAGGCTACAGTGGGTATCCATACATGCAGCTGCACTTGGAACCCTTATGGCAAAGACGGTATCTTTGCAAGCTCCCTGTAGGTGCTGGGGGGGACAGAAGAGAGGGCATGTCCTTTTCAGGTGTGTCCCTTTTCTCCTGCTTCTGCCTTTTTCCTCACACCCTGCAGCTGCTGAAGGGACTAGTCTCACCTACTGAGATGTGAGCATACGGAAGATTTCTCTAAGTGACGCTCTTGGCTAACATGGGGCAGGTTGGCAGATGGGAACTGCAAAAGGCAGGCTGTAAGGGGTACAGTAAGAATGCCCACTTGGTGTCAAACCGATGGCCACCAGCAACCCTCTGGCCATGGATCCTGTAAGGGATATCTAGGGTAGTATATAAGAAAAAAGGCGATGTTTAGCAATATGTAGAGGTATGTTGCTCAGTCTCCAGCTGTCCGGACTAAGAGGGACATGGTGGGGATCATAGTCAGATGTTTTGCCATTCTGCTCTGATTGTGTTTACATTTTTCTGATATATGGAACAAATGGTTTTACCTCACAATAAAGAAAAAAAAGCCTTTTAGGAAGTAGTTTGGAATATGATTAAATATTTTCAGTTTTACACTGACATACATAAAATCCTGCCAATGTACACTTAATGTACTTTCTAGCTTGTGTCTGACAGACACAAAGGTGCACTGTCATACACATGGAGCTTGGTGTTTGACTGGAAAAATTTTCAGGTTAACATGTAGGTGTGTAAAGCAGTCCTTTACTCCTTTCCTGACTAATACAGACTAAGAGTTGGACTAGATTAATATTGTGGATCCCTTTGAAATGAAGTATTCTGTTGTATTCTAGTCAAGTAACCATTCCAGTTAGTTGAAGAGACTGGCTGAGAACGTGCTTTTGAAGTGCTATGGAAAACCAACTGCTCTGTGCAGAAAGATCCTGCACTAATTGCTTTCAGCACCCAGGACATCTCAGTGTCTCAGCATGCTTGAAGGTTTCATCTTTCTCTGCAGTTCAAGGAAATTAGTCTACCTTCCTTATCCCATCACATCCCACCTGAACATGTTCAACCTGTTACTACCCTTGTTTGCCACATCACTCCTGTTTTATCTCTGGGCTATGCTTAAGTCACACAGGTGACTTTAGCCTTTTATGCTTGTTTGGGATTATGATGAGTGGTGGCATTTTGATACAAAACTTGTTTTGTTTGGCTTTTGGGGTTGTTTTTTTTTTTTTAGATATTGGATTTATAGATATAGCTGGAATGCACAAAAAATAAAAAAATCCACCAAGTGTGTGGTTTACAGTTAATCAAATATTTGCCCTGCAGAATGTTTTGTCCCTTTAATGTTGCATTACTGAATACTTTCATAAAAGAAATTATCCACTTAGCCTTAAGGGATAGTTTTGATATGTATCATTGGTCATTTTAAAAGAAATCTCTGCAGTACTGTGAATTATATAGCTCTTTATTTTACTGTATATGAACAATGTTCCCACACTGTGGATGGAGGTGGTTTTTTTTAATGTATAATTTTATGTGTGAAAGCATAACTAAAGAAAAAAATGTGCTCAGGTTTTGCTATAAATCTTAAATTGTTTTACAAAGTTTTTTCTTCTGAATTGTGAGGCCACAAATAACAATGTGATGAATTATAGAATTTATTCTGGGCCTATATGCCAGCTCAAGAAAGAGATGAATGCTTGAAACCAAGCTCAGGCTCCTCCAATATCTGTGTGGCTATGTGAAACACTTGAAGTGACCTTGAAATAAGTCTGGCATTAAAAAATGGCTTTAACCATTATGCCAATACATCTTGTAGAAACCTGGTTAGATGTAGGCTCCTGAGGGCTTTTCAGTTTTGAAAATGGAACAAAAGGCTCTAAAGTAATTTCTGAAACTTGTGCCCAGTATATTTTTTAAAAATTCAGGAAGGTTGTCTGTAGGACAGCTTTTTGATGTGTTGGTCATTTGTCTGGGGTTGACATCCTTTGTAGTCAAGAGATGTAACAAATCTGTCCGGGGCAGTTCTCAAAAGCACAAATGGTTATTAGCCTACCATGGCCCAGTTTTACTCTGAGGGGAATGTCCATGTCTCTGTGTATTCAGGGTGGCAAAGGGATGCAAACAACTGGAGAGAAGAAAAGGAGAAACAGGCAAGGAAGTGCATTTGTTTCACCTTCCGAATTACTGTTTTAGAATACCAAATTACAGACAGCATACAAATACCCAACAATTTTGTTTCATAAAAGGGAGCATTCTACACCAGCATAAACATATAATTGCTTCAAAACAGGTTTGAGACAAAAATGTGCATTTAATAACTAGATGATAGAATTGAAGAGCTCTTAATGGAAAAAAAAAAAAAAAATCAGTTGAATCTGAACTAGCTGGAGATCTACTTATCTCCATTCCTGATATCCTGATAGCCACTGATTATACATCCTGCTAAAAGGATAAAAGCCCCTATTATTTTTTTTTCCACAGATCAACTTTTCTTACATTATTTCAATACTGAGAAAGCAATCAAGCCCCATCAACACATGGCTGTTTTCACTGGCACGTGCTTTGGCAAGGGCTGTTGTGGGTTTGTATGGAGCTCTCAGTCTGCACAGGGAGGGACTCACTAGTGGTCAAACTGGTCTGTATTTAGAAGTAGTTATATTCTTCTCTGATACCAGAACTTAACCAAGATGCTGTTGCCCAGCGATGACAGCTCGGTGTGGTGACATTTGCTGGGCTAGTGAGGCAGATCTGGTGCTATGGAGAGGGTAGACAGGTTCATGCCAAAGGCATCAACTTCCTGACCCTGTATTAAAAGCCTCAGAAGTGAAAAAGTTGAAAAAGTGATTAGCAGATAGAGGTGCCTCCCATGGTACCCACTTCCCCATGCTGGATTGCTGGCCCTTGTGGCAGCCTGGCAGTGCAGACAGCCTTTCTCCTGTAGCCAGAGATTCAGGTGATCTAGAAGCTCCTGGACAGGGGACTTCTGCAGGGTGGGAACCCCACTTGAATCACTCACGTGCCACACATGGCCCAAAAGGTGCTAACTGGCCATCCCTGCCCATAGGGCTTCAGGTGGGCATCGCCAACAACTGTCTAGTTCTTGACCATCTGCAAATGCTTGAAAATTTCACTTCTTGTTGCCTGCCGTAAACCTGCTGTATGCTCCTCTGCTCTGCTTCCAGGACTTGATTGCATATCCTGAAGCAGTTTCTTCATACATTTAATCTGAAGTGGCAGTGAAATAAACATATCCTTTCCATTTTGTGTTTTCTTTTCCAATCATGGAAAACTCCATTCTCCCTTAAAGAATCACTGAAATTTTTATGTTGTAAAAGACCTTTAAGACTACTGAGTCCAGTCATTAACCTAACACTGCCAAGTCCACTGTTAAACCATGTCCCTGAGTGTCCCATCCACATCTTTTACCTCTCTGTTACCTCCAGAGATGGTAACTCAACCTGGGCTGCCTGTTCCAATGCTTGATAGCCTTTCAAGTGAAGAAATTTTTCCTAATATCCATTCTTCTTGCCTCATCACTTGTTACATGGAAGAAGGGACCAACCCACACTTTGCTACAGCGTCCTTTCAGGTAATTTTTAGAGAGTGATAAGATCACCCCTTGGCCTCCTCCAGGCTAAACAACCTGTCGGCCTCTTGTCTTGATTGGAGGCCAGAATTCTGTTTCCCATGGGCTGCAGGAGAACAGTTGACCCATGTTGAAATAAGTATCTTAAATTGTGTTCTTTTGATCTGTTTATGGTCTACTCACAAAATGCAGTCACTAGGGAGAGGCTACAAGTTTGCTGGTCTTTTTTGTAGTGTTTTGGAGGTTTCTGTGATGCATTGTAGCAGGCTGACCCTGACTGGACACCACCTCCTTAGCTGGAGGAGGAGAGATGAAATGTAACACAACATTAGAGAGAGAGAAAAAAAAGTAACAAAAATCTCACAGGTGAAGATCAGAACAGGGAGAGATCACTCACCATTTACTGTCATGGGCAAAACAGACTCAACCTGGGGAAGTTAACTGAATTTATTTCCAATCAAATCGGACTAGCATGATGAGAAATTACCCTAAATCTCTTAATAACCTTACCCCGGAGACACTACCACCTCCCTTGATGGGCTCAGTCTATACCAGTGGCAGACCCGTCCCGGAGCCAGCAGGCACTGGCTCCATCGGGCACAGGGGAGAGTTCCAGCAGCTTCTCACAGAAGCCACGTGTGTAGCCCTCCCCAAACCCTGCCATGCCAATCTGATCCATGTGCATAAAGTACTTGTCTTTTACTGTGAGCTGATAGCCTCAGTGAAGCCTCACAAGAACAGACTCCACACTTGGACTCACAAGACCTGCTAAGACAGGTATTTTTAAGACCCAGGTCTAAATCTAAGGAAAGTTAAAGTCACAATACCAAAAGCAGCTCTGGCAGAAACACAGTCAGTTTGCCAGACCAGCATTCTGAGTTTTTATAAGTGTAATTTGAAGAAAGTTTTTTATTTTTAGTGGGACATTGAGGGAAAGCTGGAGATGCTGATTGTATCTTGTCATGTTGGATACTGGGAGGGTATGTTGAAGGATAAGTCATTGGCGTGAGAGAAGTTTCTTCAAGAAGTAGGTCAATAATTTGTCATGCTGGTCTGCACTTTATAATAAGGTTGTCATCTCCACATCTGTGACATGACTCTATCTGTTTTCAAATTTAAATGCATAAAAGACCCTCTCATGACTTTAGGAAGCAAATATCATCTCTCACTTTAACCTCTTCTCCCACCAGACCACCTCCTGGCAGCAAATTGTTGTTTCAGCCACAGGCTGGCAGCCTTTGCTTGGGTTTTGCAGCAAATGTGGTCAGTGCCATGAAGGGAAACTGTAACTTGACTGGGTGCTTGGTTTCAAATTTGCGTGACTGTGTTGTAGTGTGGTCAGGTTTGCACAAATCAGTCTGTGAGTAAACTGGCGACAGAGTGTAAATAGTGCTCTTTCAATTTGTTCTCTCAAGTTGGAAACAATATTCTGAGTTACCTGCCTTGGGACCTACTGTAGTTTGCTCTGAGAATAGTGTTAGCAAAATTTGCACAGCACTGACAGGTTTCAGTCTGTGAAAGTAAAACCTGAAATTACCCTTTACAGAGCAGGGACTCTGCACAGGAGAGCAGGACTGGGGTGACTTTATTGGCAGGAATTGGCTTTAATGTTCAACACTATGAAGTTGCAAGGCATTTTATGTTTTCACAGTGTTAAGTAAACATCAATTCATTAATATTTACAGCTCTCCTGAAAGACATTACACTTTCTTCAGCTATATATTTGTCCGTTAGGAACATTAGATGTGGTCTTTCTTAAGCCATACAGAAGTACCAGAATGGAAGTGTGGATATCCCTAATGAAGTCCAAGTGCATCCAGTAGCAGAAAATGGCATTTTTTATGTTTCATATTCAACTATATGTATGGATGATTACAGAATTCAGTGGAAAGCATGTTCACATATCTTAGATTAGCATTTCACCATTTATATTTTGTAAGCAAAATTTATTTTTTGCGTACCTGTCATTGTTTTCCACATCTCTGTTCTTATTCCTTGGACCTGTTTTTTATAAGCTTATCCTCTTGCTTCTTGTATATTTTTTCCATTGACTTCTACTATTCTTTCTCCCTTCTAACTTGCCTCTGTACATGCAGTATCAGCTAATGGAGTGTGAACAGGCTGAGTAGTTTATTTCAGAATAAATCACTATGTTGGACAGAATCTGCTGAGCTTGTGAGATGCCATGGTTGCAAAAAGTGACCTGACATGCTTTCAGCTGGCTTCATCAGAGTTGTGACAGTGCCATTAGCAGAGCAGTTGGTACAAAACCCAAAATACTGGATATAGCAAGGGCAGGAGAAGGCACAGCCAGCCCTGGTAGGGCAGAGTGACTGCAGTTGTCTGA
Organism: Donacobius atricapilla; assembly: GCA_013397315.1. Lineage (NCBI taxonomy): Eukaryota > Metazoa > Chordata > Aves > Passeriformes > Mimidae > Donacobius > Donacobius atricapilla. The sequence goes on from WBMY01017413.1 coordinate 263,160, forward strand.
AGAAACTTGGCCATTTTTAACCAAGGAATATGAGGTGTGGTCAGAGTTATTCTACACACATTGCCATGCAGATGAGGAGGAGGGAGGACAGTTCTTTTACAGTTTAACTCTGGGCTTCAGACTTGGTAATTTTATGTTTTCATAGAAAAATATGATGCCACTTGGGATGCCTTTGCTATGTTAGAGTTAATTTGACCTGTAATATTTTTATATGGCCTTTGGAAGAGTATTCTGTACTGAGACTGATGTAGTATTTGGAGCATTTATATGCATATTCACTATTCCTCCACTTAATCTGGTGTCACTGAGTTACCTTGCGTTTTGTACAGTGGGATTTCTGGTCCCAAGTCCTCCAAACATCATTTTCATGCTTTTTCTTGCAGAGGGGACCATACAATGAACAATCCAGCAATTAATCTCTAAGATGTGTTCCTGAGGAGGGACTATATGAGTATACAGAGACAAAGCCATGGATTCTTATATTTTTATCTAATTTTTAGTGCCTGCTTCTATGTCACAAAACATTCTGTTAGACAGAAATGACGTCTTTGTAATTTTTTACCCCTCAGTTTAACATGATCTCTTTTTGGATCTGTTTCTATTGCATTGCTTTACAGACAAATTAGCTGTAATACTTTCAAAATTTTTTTTCTTCAAAACTTTGGTTCCTCAACACATTCTGTACCTTTCACTGCTTACATTTCCCCTCTCTTGATTCAGTTTAGTTCATAAGGTCATAGCTTTAACCCTTGGGGTGGTTAACCTGTTTTAGATATTTTATTTTCGTGTGGGAGAACAAAAGAAGTTCAGGTTACAAACGTTCAGCCGTATGAGTTTTCTTTTTGTGCCCAGGCTTTGCCTTTGCCTCCCAGTCTATAGCACAGTAAAACGCTCAGCATTCTCTCTCTGTCCTGCAGATATTTCCATGTGTACCTGACTTTGTTCTGGGAGCAGGCCAGTGAGCTGGCTGTGCTGGGACAGACTGCTTGGCAGCTCTCCCAGGCCAATGGTACAGTGATCCGAGTGCTGTGTCTGCTTTGTTGTCATTCTTCTCGGGAACTTGATGCAAGATGCTGATGACTTGTTGAGGAAAAGAGGACATTCCACATCGGAATGTGTTCCTCCTGAGCAAGTGGTCCTGGGGTGAAAGTGTAAAATAAGCAGAGGATATAAAAGGCCTTCCCCTGCTCTGCCTTTGCATGCTTGTTCTCAGATACAACCTGACGGTGCCACCTGTTGTATTTTACCGTTTTATTGCAATTCTGTGTCTTGACTGCCTGTAACCTTTTCCTCTTGCTCCTCTTCCTTGTGAGTGGCTTCAGGGGACAGAGCGTTCCTCTCTCTCTCCCGTGTGCCTCCGGGGTGTGGAAAGGTCAGGGCAGTCCCCGCTTCTTTCCGCCTGGAGTTTGTATTTGCTCTCCTTACCTCCGAAATCAGTCGCATCTGAACACGTTGAGCGGCACTTAGGAGAGGGGTGCGGGCTCTATCTGGTTTTCCAGCGGCCTCACCTCCCCTTGCGCTCGCGGGGGGCCGGCAGCGGGCGGGTTTGGTGTGGGAGCAGATCCCGCTCCCGGGGCACAGGCTGCGGACAGCGCGTCGCCTTCGCCCGGCCCGGCGCTGCCTCCCGTGCCGGGGACAACATCATCGCCTCCCGTTCCGCGGGCAGCGCCACCACCGCCTCCCGTTCCGGGGACATCATCGCCTCCCGTTCCGCGGGCAGCGCCGCCGCCTCCCGGCCGCCTGCCCGNACGCGCCGCGCCGGCCGCGCCCGGCCCCGCCGCTGCCATCGGGGAGGGACGCGCGGTGAGCTCAGTCCCCCGCCTGCCACCGGGGCCTCGGGGCGAGGAGGAGGGAGCACGGACAAAAGGTGAAACGAGGAAAGGAGCGATATGCATTTTAAAACAGAAGGTGATCTGAGATGAGNTGCAGCCATGGCGCTGCGGCGATTGGCGCCCCCTGGCGCGGCCCCGCGGCACTGCAGCTCAGACTGGGGCGAGCGCACGGGCCTCGTGCGGGCAGCGGGGAGATGCGTTTGCTTCTACTTCATTTTTCATTTCAGTGTTTACGGCAAGATTTATTTTTTTTTTCCCCCGCTAGAGTATTTACATTGTTCTAGTTTCTGCAGTCACCCGTGAAACTATTCTCTGAAAGTATTTTAAGAGTTTTGTCCCAGAACTTCTGATGAATGAAAATACTTACTAAGACCTTACAGAATACAGCGTTGCTGGCCTAAGAAAAAGCTTTTTTGCGTTACACTGAAAGGATTTTGAGCTTTACGTTTCAGAAACTAAAAGCAGCGTGCATGTGTTTCACTGCACTACAAGCCTGTTCTGTGCAAATCTGCCCAGGCAAACTGCTGAGAAACACTATAAGGTCTGCAGTTGTTCCTGCCACGCTCGCCAGGACACGGCTAAATTCAGAGTACACAGAGTGACTGATGTGCCCAGGAGTATGTTTTTCTAGAGAGCCAAACCAGACTGGGTTTGTCAAGAGTCTGTGGGGGCAGTAAAAGACTTACCTGAGGTTTCCAGACAGAAATAAGTGAAGTGGTCTCAGGCCAGGCCACTGTTGGATGGCAGTAGGAAAGCAGCAGCATTGTCAGGTTTGTCCCACTGCTGATGGCTTTGCACCACAAAGCTCTCTAACACAAAAGATCTGATCAAGGCTGTGAATGGCGTGATGAAATGAACGGCTTTATGAAGGCTGTGCTTCGCGCTTGGGTAGTAACCAAATACACAACTGCGCCCATCCTGCTTTCAGAACCTGTTGCTATCAGAAATCATTGCTGCTTTGGAGCAGCCCATCAACTGTTCTGACTCCAAACCCATGCTTACATCAAAAGGAATTAAATAAAATGTTGGTCTTCAAATTCTGGGAGGGGAAAAAAAAAAAGGAAAATATTTACTACATTCTCCCTAGCTTAGAATGAAAACTAAAGTGCTTTCTAAAATTCATAAATAGATAAGATACATGGTGTTTTGACATAAGATTCAGTTATTTAAACTGAATGATAGTTCAGTGCAGCTTTCAGCTTTTCAAAATGTTCTTGCTTTCAGGGGTTATTTAAAGGGTTTACCAGACAGGAAATGTAATTTTTAAGTATAAGTATTTAAGAAATTACGATGGTTGTGTTAGCTGCTTGTATCATGCACGCCTTTGTGAAATCAATCAAATAACAGAAAGAATAAATAATTTACCTATTTTGAACTTAATTAGAGCTAACAGATTTCTGCTTGTTGGTTGTTTCAGTGTTATCATTAAATTCTTCTGAAACTAGAACAATGTAAATTAGAATTCCCACTGTTACATATCTCTGCCCAAATTTGAAAAGCAGGAACAAGCTGTTGCCAGCAAAAGCTACTGCTCCTTGCCAGTAGAAGTCCCTTTAACACATGGCTTAAGGTTTAAAATAAGGCCTCTAGCGTCAGTGCCAATACTGTCTCTTTGTTTTGCATGGCACTAAATAAATTGTCAGCAATTGCTGCAGAGTTGTAATTAATTTGGCTTTACCCTTGACTAAAAGAAATTACATGTGCTACCTTAATCCTGCTGGAGAGTCATCCTTGATTGACTTCTGGACCAGTACAGAGCTCCAGTGAGGCCAACTGCACTCTGGGACAGCTGGCATTATATGTGATTGAAAAACCTAGAAGGAAAAGGGTTGGGAAAGCTGTACAATTTTGATTATTTTGAAATAAGAACAATGAACTGCTGGAGGGAAGAGAGTTACAGACATTGGGTCATTTACTTTTCCAGGTAATGTGATTGTTACAGCATTACTGCAAACTGTGTGTGGTTCTCAGCCTTTCCTGAAGAACATGACGGGGGAAGAAGTAGCAATGTGTCAGGGGGAAGTTGCTTTCCTAGAGAATTTGGTGAAGGTAACTACCCTTCTCTGTAACAGAGATCACTGATGATCACGTTGCTGCAGATAAGACAGAAGTGTGTGATCCTGGCAGATGTCTGTTGTGGCCAGGGCTCTGTAGGAGATTTAAAAATTGACTTTTGCAAACAGAATTACTGCAGAAGTTCATAGGAATCTGGCATAGGTGAGCATTACAATTCCAGATCTCTTAGTAAATAAATATTGTGCCAAAATCATTAAAATGCTGCAGCTTTCAGAGCACTTTGCTGGCTTGCACCACTCGGTGACATTTACACCTTTGCAGGGAAACTGTTATAACACTGGTGAGGGGAAGGAGGACCTTGATGTAACAGCCTTTGAAATTCAGTTTGTGAATGAGGACGTGGTGTGAAGTGACCTGATAGTCGCATGCTGAAATACACCAGTTGTCTTCTACATTTTATCAATTTTCTTGTTTCCTGGAGAAGAAAATTAGCTATTAAAAATATTAATATATGATTGAAATGATAGAAACATTGCCTTTGATTTAAAGGCTGTGCCCATGAATTGAATAAAAGTAAAAATGTTTCATCCCTAACAAGATCTGACACAGGATTGTGTCAAAAGCCTCAATTCCAGCAGTGCTCAGAGTTGCTTCCTTTGCTGTTTTGTTGCCAAATCATTTTGACAATATGAGGAACAGCGCCTAAACACTACTATATGGCAGAGAGCCAAATTGCTAAGCTGTATGAACCACTTCAGTAGTCTGAGTAATGCAAAGGCAGAGCACCCTGAAAAGCAGCTGGAAATTTATGATCAGTTGTAGGTGTACAGGTGCATCTCAACATATCCACAGTTCTTAGCGATTTGTAAAAGGTGGTAATTTGAGATGCTGCTACAAAATGCTGTTAGTAGTGCTGCTGGGAGGCTGGGAGTGCAAGGTACCACTTTCCTGCCTCTTGTACACCTCTATAAGGGCTCTCGAGGCAGTGTGCTCATCTTCTGTGGGTGTTAAAGGAGGTATGGGTTTGAATGACACAAAGTGTGGAGCTGCTAATTCTTTTTGTTTTGCAGTTTTCTCCCATACTTGTAGTAACAGCAATTTGATATGAGTCATATTTGAGGAGAGAATAAGATTTGGGCACAGGTCACATGGTGTATCTCTAATTTAGACCGAATTCTAGCTAAGCAAAGCAACAGCAGTGGGATTTCCACTGGGGTCATGGTATATCCTGGGTTCTGGAGGGTGTGTGCATTTGGGTTTCCCAGCATGCTTGCTGATGCCAGGCCTATCTTTAGGTAGCACAGACATGATGGCAGCTTGGGTTTTCCAAGTCAGGTGAGGGGTGTTTAGCATGAGTAAATCAGTGTGGCTGCCCTGTGGTAAGGCCACAGCTTGGCTCCCCTCAGTGTGGGCACAGGCCAGAGAGGGTCAAAGGTGCTGAGTGTCAGGTGTGAGGGCTGGGCTGATGTGACACAGCTCTGTCAAAGTGCAATGAGAACAACACTGAGGCTGGCATAACACCAAATCCTTTATGAGCTGGGCAGGTCAACTGGAAAAAGACCTTTTGCTGGTATCACTTTTTTCCCAATTGAGGACCTGGTTTAAGCTGCCCTGGCAGACCTCTTTCAGTGGGATTAGCTGTGCATCCATTAAGAGGTTTGCTAACTCAGCCTTACTGACACCCCTGTAGAGCAATCATTTTAAATCCAGGGCTCTCGGTGAGTGGCATCCTTCTGTTCCTCGGCATGGCTGCCTGCTTCTCGGTGTTGGTGATTGCAGTGTCTTCAGGCATGTCTGCTGCTACTTTCTTTCATGCCTTGTAAAGCCACCTGAGCTATTTTCAGATGGGCAGCCTTGTAAGGAAAGAAGCGGCATCTCTGAGATCTTAAGATATAATTTATCTTTGTTACCTGGGTAAATTAGCCCACACAGAGCTCTGCACAATCATGTCATTTATTGATTCCTGCCTAGTGAAAATCTCCCTCTACAGGTCTGCATTGTACTGTATTTTGGTAGCCTGACCAATATGATGAGAAGGCAAAAGTCCCTCTGAATAGCAGGTCAGAGGAAGGAGGTCTTAACAGGATTGAAAGAAAGTACACAGGAATTTGGATTTTGCAATTCTAAATCTCCATCTTTCAAATTTTGTATTTCACTTTCCCACCAAGCCTCATTCTTACTTCACACAGAGTACTATGTTTTCATTTTTTTTTTTATTACAAGAAAAGTAAATTGTTAATTCAAGCTCTCAAGTTTACAATGGACAAAAAGGCTCCTTAGAAACTTTGGCTGCTTTGATCAAAAAGGGGTAACATTCCTGCTGGTAATGGTTGTTAATAATTCACAAACAAGATTTAAAGTGAGTGTAACATAAACTGCTATTGCTAGAAGCTCTGAGCTGTTGTAGCTTTGATGATGCTCCTTGCTGACACTGAGTGGTGCAATTACCACATGCTGATGAAGGAGAGCTGCAATTACTACATTTTCTGAGTCAACTGCTGAGATATTTTTTTAGTTGGCATTGGTATTTATTTATGTACTCATTGTAGGTAGATTTTATAAAGCACTTCCTCAATATTTATAACAGAATATTAGAGAGAGACCTAGATGTTCCTCTGTTTTTTCCCCTACCATAAAAATTGTTGCTTTGTGTTAAATCCCTACTGTGAGCAGTACTTGTACTCCCAACTTAGCTGAAAGCACTGTGGGTGTCAGTGGGGGGGGCTCTGTGTAAGAAAAATTGCAGCACAGACTGCTAAAGGCCTTGAGAAATTTTGTATGAAATCGTTTTGCCCTTTGTCATGGGGGATGTTAATTTGTTTATTTTTGCAAGCCCTGTGGTAAAAGTGGGGATAATTAACCTTTTTGTCCTAAATTTACCAAGGACTCAGAACTGGATGGGGAAGGACCCAAGACATTATTTTCATTTAATAATAGTGTGATTGCCATGAATGGCAGTGTAAAAAGCAGCTTGAGTGTCTGCTTGTACACTTGTGCATGTATTTTTATGTCATTTGAACTGCTTGTGATTTTTTTTCCTCTCTTGCTCTTCTTATAGAAATATTTAAAGATTTATTGGAGTTCAGGAGCAAATTGTTTGGAAAATTTGGTGCTGAAATGGGTTCATCTACTTTCAAGAATGAAGTGGCAGGAAGGTGGACATATTTTTACCCTTTCAGCAAAAGACTGTCTAGACATGAGTTTGGAGGTGATTGACATCAGAGGGCAGGCACATGGCTTGTTTGCTCATGGGCTGTGTAGATAAGGTCTAGGAAGGAGCTGAACAGTTCACATTCTTCATGGAAAAAGAACAACAGAACAAAAAACCCTATCCCAACCAGAACAACAAACTCCCCCTGCCATGCAAAAGTACTTAACATTTTTTTAAACCACCAAAATATGTTCAGAGAATATTAGAGTTACAGTGACACTGAAAAAAAGACAGGAAATAACCAAGCAATCTTCTGTATCCTTCTGTAAACAGGTATATATAACATTCTCTCATGTTATGAGCAGGTGGTATTTTTAAACGTTTTTAAGACCTCACTTGATGCAGTGATACTGTCTGTTAGTGCAGTGTGAGGCTGCGAATGATCTGAGATCCAGGGTATCCCACCCCATCAGCTGATGGCATCCAGTGGTCAGGGCTCACCTTAACAAGTCCCATGAGACAGGACAAACTTTAGTCCTTGGTCACTGGCCACTCAAGATGTCTTGTGTCAAATCCCTGTAGAGCTCCACTCATCAGTACTTGTCAGCTCTGTGATCTCAGGACGCAGCAACAAAAGCAATTGTCTTTCTGGGCCTAAAAAGAAAAATAAAAAACCATTTGCTGGGGTTTCAGAAATACTTCTGTATTTTTTATCTGTATGCATATACATATGTGTGTACAGGTGTAGGCCTTGCCAGGGACATGTTTAGTCTATTGGATGACCGCCAGACCCCAGTGTTCCTTGGCTCCTCTGCTCAGAACCAGAGGTACAGACTCCACTCCAGGCAGCAGATCTTTAGAAACAACTAGAGGATGGTGCATTGTCCTTTCTGCCTTTGTCATTTCAGCATGTAAAACATGGGCAAAGCTTTCTCTCTACGTTTTCTGGAAGAGGTAGAACAACACAGGCTGAGTAGATAAGGTATCAAGTACAGGAGTGGTGACTCACCTCACCAACTGCATCTTGCCAATGGCCTCACACCTTGTGAATTTTTTTAAATTTATCTTTCAATGTCTTACCACTCATTTGTCATGTTGACAGGCAATGGCCAGCAGAGAACACTAGCTACTAGCATAAAGTCACTGAGGCTGAAGAGAAAATGAAGAAAATAGCAGTAAATATAAAACTGCTGGTCTGTCTCTAAATAGGTAGCTGAACAAATGATCATTGTGAATATGTTTGCACACAGAAATAGAGCTATTCTGTTGGTGTTAAGCAACTTCAACTTTAAAGAAGAGCTTAAGGCAAAAAGACATGTTTCATTATAGATGAGGAAGAAATAGGTGTTCAAGGGACGTTGGTTATTCTTGAACTGAGCATTCTGATTCAGAGGAAATGTAATGTGTAGAGAGGAGCACAGAGAAGATGGAAGCTATTCCTCTACCTGGATTTGGTGACACTTCTTATTTATGAAAACATGCCCAACTATTTGTTTTCAGAAAATTTCAAATGCCCTGTTAGTGTACAGTGGAAACATGTCAAGAGTCAAGGGTTTTCCTTGGGTGTCCTCTGAAAGACCTTGTGAAATGTGAGAAAATACCTTTTTGGGAGGGTGAGTTACATGAGGACCATCCACCAGGCTTAATCTAAAGGAGAGGTGAAGATGATGTTTTCTGGAAAACTTACAGATAGGGGTATCTGTTTCTTGGTTTGGCAGATGACAGTGTTGTAAAGAAGTCACTCAAATCTTCACTGCATCTTAGAAGGACAAATCCTGATTTTCTCATTTGAAGAAGGACATAAGTACTATTTCTAGGTGGGCAAAAGTAGGTTGCAGTGATAGAAACAGCCACAAGCAAATGCAAAGCCAATGTGTAAGGGTAACCCTAAAAATTGAAAGTGTTATGGGAGATGACAGTAAAGAGTTTTCATTATGATTGAATATTAATTAGTGACATGGCTATTAATGATGACAGTAATTAACAGAGGAAGGAAGGACTTGTCATTGTCCCAAGGGTGAGTAATCGGTCCTGGCAGGTGATAAATAATGGTTCAGCAAGCTCAGCAGAAAGATAATCTGTCTGCCTCAGGACAACTGGAGAACAGCTATAACATCTTCCAGGCTCTTGGCAGCATTCAGGAATGACTTCATGTTTTTAACAGAGACAAATTAAAATTCCCGATCTCAAGTGCTGCTTATATTCTGGAGTGGCTGATCACAAGAGTTCTGGTTGAGTCAGTGTCTTCAGTTTACCTACCCTTTAAACCTTTCCTGCCCATTTAAACCTTTCTTATGAGGGGTGAGAAAAACTGGGAAACCAGCTTTCAGCATTACTTGAATTTTTCATTGTTATTTGATGGAAATTGAATAGATTCCTCAGAAGTGTCCTAGAGCTGGGCACATGATCGTTCTATCTCAAAATTGAGTGGGACTTAAGAAGAAGTCAGGAACTGGAAAAGGGTCATGCAGAAAGCACTTCACCTCCTGTGAGCAAAGCAGTGCAATACTGTAGATGATTGTCAGGTATCAGCTCTCACATCACTTGGGAATACAGTGCCTAAGTGATCATTGCAAGCCTGTAACCAGAAACCAAAATCAGGGGAAATAGTGAATTTTTTTGTTTGGGGGATGAACTGAAAAACCAAAAAGATTCTGGTTTCACTTGAACCAAGACAGCATTTATGAGGTTTTGTTTCTAGCAATACAGAAGCACTGGAGCTTGACTCTTCTTGAATTAGCTTTCTAACCGTAAATGTTGTGCTCTGTCTTCAAAATATATATTTTTTTGTAAAAGGTAAAAGGGAACACCCATGTTTATAAAATAGAGATTTTTATTAACAATCTTGTCAAAACAGCATGGCTCTGAACATATTACCCATATGTTATTCAGCTAACAGTGTTCACTAGATGCCTTCTCATTTAGCAGATGATTTTGCACCCTCGTACATATTTTTCTGAATAAATTTATTGTTCAAAAAAATGACATGACCTCAGGATGCATCTGGCAAAGTAGTTTTAGTAGTGAAAAGAATGTGCTGGCGCCATTGCCAGAGGCATTGGTTTGCTGTTCTGCAAGGTACTGAGTGCAGTTTTGGTGAGCTCAGTGCAAAGAAGTTGATTTAATTTTGAGAAGTTGCTGAATGGTAAAGTACAGGGAGAGACTACCTTAAAAGGACATAGGAAGAGTTGGGTTGGTTTAATGAGATGGAGGTGGGGAGACAAGGTGTCAGCCCTCTATAGAAATACTCAGGAGAAACTGTCAAGGAAGAAGAATCATTATTTTCCTTCAATGGTAATACAGTTATAAAATGCATATAAATTGCACATTAACTAACTTAGGTTGCGAAGTCACAGGGAGAGTTCAATCTATCAAAAAAAAAAAAAATCTGGAATAACTTTCTAAATAGGATAATGGCAACTGAAAATGCTCCTAGCTGAAGTTGGGAGGTGTGGAGAATGACCATACTGCTTAGAATACAAGATCATGAGATTGGTCATTTAGTATCTGGTTTACTGATACCTTCCAGGCAGGTTGAGTCAATGCCTGGTTGCTGCTTGTTGATCACATCTGTTTGCCCATTATTTAAGTGAAATCAGGTTGCTTCCCTGATCTTCAGCAGCCCTGCTGATTCCCTGCAGGGGACAGGTCTATTATTTCACCTGCCTTGGGTGGGGAATGAGGTAGGTCAGGTCCAGATTCCTGCCTGCTGCTGAAGCCTGACTGAAGAGGGTTTACTGGTGCTCTTTGTAGTGTTCTGGGTCAACTTCCACTGTCAGGACACTGGGAGCGGCTGTCCCCTTCTCTGTGGGGTAGAGCTCACGTTTCTAATGGGAATTTCACCTGTATGGGAGAGTCAGACCTGCAGATAATTACAGGGACCTGGACCACTAGCAGTGCCTGTTGGCTGTCTGTGGCACATTGTGACTCCTGGTCTCTATTATATTTAAGGTTTGCTGAGGGCATGGGGATGCTTTGGGCCTTTGAAAAGCAAAATGTTCTTCTGGAACAACCACCGTGGTTATGTTGCTCCTTGAAGTCCCGTCCGTGTCTGAGCTCAGAAATGCTCTACACAAATAAGATCCTCTGTGACTTGTTTTGTAAGCCTGAACCAGACCGGATGGGGCTTTCAGCAGCCTGGTCTAGTGGGTGGCATCCCTGCCCATGGCAGGGGAGTTGGAACTTCATATATTTAGGTGTCTTCTAGCCCAAGCCAGTCTGTGATTCTATGAAGTGTTACTGGGGCTGTTCGCCTACTGTATGGGAATGCAAATATTTCCCTGGAAATTGGCTGTATGTTGAGAAGGACTTGGTGTTATGTCTGCCTCCAGACATGGCATTGTTAGGTTGTGATGAATGCTGTTGTAACTCAGTATGGGCTTGCTGTATTGCATCCAAGTGTCTTTGCTGACTGCCTTGGACTTTGGAGAACTCCAGTTAGCTGACTTGTACACACCATTATGTTTAATTTTAAGCTCAACTTTCTGAGTATGTGATTTGACTAAATTTTGCTGCTCTGTCACGATGTATTTTGGTAACCAGCCTTTCTACTGAGCCAGTAGCAAGTTTTCCACTTCTGTGATCTCCATGCATGCAACAGTGGTTGTATACATGCAGAGGATCAATCCCAGAGAATGTGATGTTCTTTATAAGATAGCAACAACTTTCATTATACTTGATGGGCCCTGAAAACCTAATGAACTTCCTGGTGGATCTTAAAGGCTCACCCTTCCCAGCCACCATTCAGTTTGTGTGATCACCACCAGGTGACCGCTCACAGGGGCTGTGGTTACAGGCACTCTCAATACCACCTCCTTCTCTAAGACATTGCTTGTCTTTGACATAAGCAAGACCTTCTTGTCTGGTTTTGACTGATGTTTCAGTTCCATACATCTACACATTACAGGTGTGAGGTGCCAGTAAATGCTCCTTCATCTCCTTGCTAACTAGTGTTTGCAGAAACTTAACTCTATGTGGTGAGGTGAGACAGAAGAAAATGGGAGAGAATAGTTACAGGGAACCATTAGACTAATATCTGACTTCAGGTGTATCAAGTCTCCTATTGCACAGAAAGCTCCATGGGACGTAGTACCTGTCAGTAACCATGTCGCTGCAGTGTGGCACAAGAAGGAAAAACATTCTGAAACCTCAGTGGAAATAAAAATCAAAATGGAATAAAGTTCATGTCAGTTCTATTGTATCTATCTCAATGTTATCTCTCTCTAGGGCACTCAAGCCCTGTGGTCTCGGTGTCTAATGCTTTCTTAAATTTTTGTTCATTTGTTTGTTAAGGTTCTGATATTGTGCAGTGGCTTATGAAGAACCTCAGCATTGAGGATGCAGGTAAGGTACCACAGCTGGGGAGAAATACGTGTTCCATCTGTATTGTGAGTCCCATTAGACAGTAAATACTGTGTTGCTGCAGTCTAAAATGTGAGTAAAAGAATATGGTTGATTTTAGCATTGGAGGGAAGGAGGAGTGAAAGAGTTAAGAGTCAGCGTCTTATTAAGTCTAATGCCTTATACTGCAACACACTGAAATGCCATTGCAGGAATTTTAGTCTGTCTGTGAAACTGTTGCTACCTACAGAAGGCTGATTGATTTTAGGTTGTGTTCCTAGATTCCAAAAAGAAGTCAGTGGCTGTGTGTGGTTAAGTAGGCAAATGCAGTGTCACGTGTTCATGGAGTGAAGAAAGGTAGCCACAGCTGACAGGACATAGTGTCTGTGTCATTCTTGGCCAGAGTCATAGAATCTGGTGATGGTTTTTAATTTATCAGAAAAGAAGAAATCAATAAATCAGCAGATAAATGGATAATCAGCCATGAAGAGTGATCAGTGCATGGTCACAGTCCAAATAGTTCACTCTTCAGAGAAACAAAATCATTTAGGCAAGTGAAGACCTGTTGAGAAAAGGGGAAGAAAACATCTACAAGTCCAGCAGTTTCTTTTCCTTTTCAGAAAAGTGAAAACATCCAGAATCTCACCTACCAGTTTTTAAGCTGCCTTACTGTCACCATTTAAAAACAAAGATAGAGGCAGTGTTGAATCACTTAGCAGGGCATCCCTGTACACACATCTCTTCTCATGCGTCCTGTCAGGTCCCAAATCTGAATTTCAGCTGCAGCCGACAGCTTTATTATCTATCTGGACATGCACGAGCAGATGATTTTTAAGCTCTGTGAAAGATGATGCAGCTTTTGACAGCTGGCATTGCTTCAAAATCTGTGCAGATGTGCCTCTGCATTGAGAAAGGTTGCCTGGTCAGCACAAGGATGCGTAACTCCCCTTTGCAACATTTTCTCTAAGAAAGGACAACACTAGAGTGCGAGGATGTGTCTTTATGAATAAATATCCTGCTTATGAACTGGTGTTGCAGGTGCTTGTTGGATTTGGTAGAAGCAAGTGAGGTTCACTGATGGAACAGGCTTCTTGTCAGCTGTCACCTGTGGCGGATAATGGACTTTGAAATGATTTTCATGCTCTAGAGCTGAACTGCTGTGTATTTTGTAAACAAAAAAATAATGGGTTAAACATTTGAACAGTGCTTCATCTGTATTGTAAGGCTGATTTCTGCACTCCTACTTTGCAGGGTTTGGTTGGAAGTAGTAGGGATGCGGTGTGGGTACAGACAGGCATGTGGGCACCAGATTTCACATGAGTCATCCACCAGAGCTGCAATTGAAAGCAGAGAAATGTGTGGTGCATGTCTTGTTGACACATCCCCGCTGTTTTTTCTCTTTCACAGGGGAAGCAATACACTTGGGAAGTCTTATTGCTGCACAGGGTTATGTTTTTCCCATCTCAGACCATGTCCTTACCCTGAAAGATGACGGCACGTTCTACCGTTTTCAGGTTGGTGGGCACCCTGACTCCCTTGTAGGCCCTTCTGTCCCCGCAGTCAAAATGCTGAAATTACCCACTCTTTATACCTAAGCAGCCATTATGTCTATGAAGTCAGGGATTGAGGCTATCTTCATAGGGGCCCTAGGAAATTATGAAGTCCCATTAAAAAATTTGCTTTAGCATCCCAAATCACTCTCATCTACCTTGCAACTTACAGTTTTTAACATAAATGAATGGCTATGTCTTGTGACTATTTTTGATACCTGAATTTACAGCTGTTTTACTCAGATTTGAACTAAACCAGGAGAAAGAAAATAGATTTCAGGTCCTAACTCTGATACAGAATTAAGTAGCCGTTCTCCTATCGCAAACTTAGGAGCTGGACATTTAAGCTTTGGCACAGCAGAAAATTTAAATTTTTATCATCTCTTGCTTATAGCTTGGTGTGGGAGAGGGCAAGCTTAAGGTTTTGGCTCTTCTACAAAGGATGTGTAACTTCAGTAATCACCTAAAGTGGGACATCTCTATCCCTCAGTGTTCCTGTGCCTCCAGATGTGCTGAATTTTTAAAGCACCCTGTGCCTGAGTTCCATGCCCTGTCCAAAATGTGCCACAGTCAACTTGCTAGATAACTGAGTGCCAGTGCTGCAACAGCTCCTTCTGAACTGATTGTATAACTTTAGAAGAAGCTGTAAGTCCAAACTTGGAGTCCTACTGCCTCATCCTGCTGGCTGAATTTGCGGTTTTTGGTTACATGATCCCAGCCAGCTCTCTTATCTTTCCTGTCACCTCTCTTCTGTTCACCCTCCTGTTCCTCCTTTACATTTTTTTATGCTTTTTTTAGCTTTTGTTTGAAAAGCCAGTTCTGCTCTTTGCATCTGATGTTGCAGCTGCTCACGCTCACTGCTAATGTGATACTGTGTTATCATATGTGACCAATGCCATGGTGAAAAAAGAAGCCCAGGAGATCACAGATGTCCTCTTATCTCACCCTTCCTTCTGGTTGAAAGGCGTCATTCAGACTCAGATTTTTCATTACAATTCCCTTTCTTTTCTGAAAGTCCTGATCCTCCTGTCGTGTAAGACACAACAGGAGCCGGGGTAATACTGGTTGCCCGTTTAACTGTATTTTTCTGTTTTAAAAGAATGGCACTTTAAGAACTTGTCCTGTGCAGTTTTCAGGAGCTACATTTTAATATAACTTGATTTCTTTTGATTGTTTTAAACCTATGTTTTAAACCACATCATCAAACCAGCTGCTTATTGATTTTTCTTTCCCTTATCTTTTCTTACAATTTTTTGCATATTCTTTGCTTGTTTTTATCTCCCCCAATACACCTCCTTAGCTGTTTTCTGTGAAAATAACCTGATAGAATCATGCTTCCTTTCCATTACTCTCTTCTTGCTACTTTTTAACTCAACATCAGTCCCTCCTTTAACAGTAGCTCTTTATCTTCTGAAATTCCTAAGATACATATCACTGAGGAGCATTGAACCCTGAATCCTCCATGTGTTCTCACTGTACTTTGGTGGAAGAAATAGTTTGTGTGTTAATGTCCTATGCCCATCTGTAGCATTACATCAGTAAAGCAATGTGTAATCAGCAAAGCATCAGTTTGTGTGATCACCAGTATGTTATTTTTCATTCATGTTAAAACTGAAATACAGTCACATATAGTTATAGCTTGTAATTAATTATAGCAACTGCAATATGCAGACCTGGATAGAAAACAAAAACCCTAAGTTTAGCAGGACTTCTTCTTTCGGAATGACTATAAACAGCTGAGCTTTGACCTCTGCCATCTGTTACAACTAAAAAGGAAATTATTTTGTAGTCTGCCAACCACATTCGTAGCTGCTCCAGAAAAGCAAAGGGTATGTAGTATATAGATAAGACCACAAGGTTTCTCATGCGCTTAAAAAAATAAAAATATTTACGTTGCCTGTGAATTCCTGGTGAAAAAGGAGGTTCTGGGGATAGTGGATAAGAGGTTCACATTCAGATGAGCTGGCGACAGTGTCTGAAATTTCTTCGGGACGCTGGACATCCTCCTCAAGAGGTGCTTGCATTACAGCATCTCTATTTACCTACAGTGAGGAATATTAAAGGTTTTTGCAGCGTCCTCACTTTTGCTGATATCTGTAGCAGTGTTTCCCCTGAGGGAAGAATCTGGATGGAAGATTTTGTGATTCTTCTTTTTATACTTGTGATCTGAATTGGTTTGCATCTCTTAAACTACAAAAATATATGTTTTTTCTTAGGCACCATACTTTTGGCCTTCAAACTGCTGGGAACCAGAAAACACAGATTATGGTGAGAATATGATTGTTTCATTATAGAAAGTTGGTTTGTGATGCAAACAGTTGTCCTTAAAATAATTACTGTTGGCCATCTACACCCTTCATGTGCCGAGTTTCTTCTCAGACAGCAGCATCAGAGGCAGATATGTGCCCACCTCTGACGCTGTTCGTCACACACACACATACACACATTGATCAGAAGGTATGAACTAAAACTGATTTTTTTAAAAAGGTCTGACTCCATTATATAGTATTTCTGCAAAGGCCAGGGATTGGGGGAGAAGGTTGACACTTCTCCCCATCCCATTGGTCAAGACAGTGGTCCATCAGCTGTCCATATCTCTAAGATCAGGAATGTAAACTACCTTGAGATTACAAAAACATTGGCTGTGTTTACATCACCTAAGCGTGAGAAAAAACCCAAACCATGAAACTGTGAAATAGAAGAGAAGGCTGAAAAAATCAGGGTGACACACCTCAAATTCACAAATTGAAACCCTGGGGCATCTCAAGCCCCTGGAAATGTTGCTGTTGATCCCAGTGGGGCTAGGATTTTGCCATCCGTTACCTCCATTCTCCCATAGCCCTGTTAATTTCAGCAGGATTTGTGGCAAGCAGAATACTAGTTCTTGGGAATCTTAATACCAATATTGTTTTTGTGGGATACTATCTTCTGATCTGTTGCTGAATCTGTTATGTGGATCAACAAAATTTACTTCATCTGGGCACTTATCTGACTGATCAGTAAACCAGTACATAACTAGCAGCAACCCATAGTTAAAAGTCCTCTGATACATGACATCAGACTTATTTTCCCATTTTTTTAAGATTACCAGATGATGCAGTAAAAGAGAGGATTGAGCATAGTTTACGAGCTAATAAAGTGCAACATGGTGTTTTAAACATGTGAGTGCCTGCAGACAGGGATAATACATAAAGAAAATATGTCAGTGTTGTTATCTTTAGCTGTCTACGTGCAATATTGCTGTCTCTTCCAGAACTGCACTTATTTCACCGTTAAATGATAAAATTAATTGTTGCATCCTGGTGTGGCTTTGGAAGAGGAAGGGTATCCATGTGTGCAGTCATAAAACAGGAGCTTCTGGAAGTCTTTTATCTCATAACCTAAGATTGGTTTAGAACTCCTCCCTGAATAATCAGTTTGAGTTTTTTTCCTTCCCGTGCAATAATTACTCATCATTATGGATTCTGGAAATCATTTGCTGGGGTGGAGAAGTAGCCTGCAATGGTGTGTGTCATGTGATAGCTCATCTGCAGAGGAGCTAGCACGAACTTACATGTTTATCCCAGTGAGGGAGCTCCTTAGGAGAAAACATGATGCTGTTTTGTATTTGCAAAAAAATTCCCAGATTTTACAGTCACCCTATATCACTGTGCGAATTGTGCCTAATATGTATTCTGTAAATACCAGAAAAATGATGTAAAGAGAGAGGTTCTCTTTTTTTCCTGCAGTATCAGATAAATAATTGGTTTTGGCAGGCAGATTATTGTGCTGCAATGCCATTGAGTGGAGCAGTTCACCCCAAAATGAAGCCCTCTCTGAGCTGACCCACAGCTGGACAAGCTTCAAGTGCATTAGCTCTGAGCCCTGTAGTGACAGATTTTCATGTGGCCCAGAAACCTCTAACATATGCTTATAATCAGACTTCACATATCAGAGGCCTGTACAGATGGAGTCTTCCCAGGAATTAATCCCAAACTAGCAGTAGACCCAAATAAAACTGAAATCCCAGCAGCAGTTCATACTTTTTTTTTTATTTGCTTGCGTACACTTGCAGGAGAGGAACTAACTTGCTAATGGCAGGTCACTGCCTTGCATGAAAAAGCAGTGAGACAATTGACTCTCACTTCATTTTGTGTTCTAGTTGCCTTATAGAGGAAGCTGCCCTTGAGATGTGTAAATATAAGTGAACTGGTCAGCTCTGGTTACAAAGCATCATACTGGCTCATTATATGAACGTTAAAATTACAGAAACAACATAAAATAGAATTACATGAGCAGCACTGGGCCTCTATTAAGTTTCACACCTGACTGTATACCCAGAGTGTGCTGTGGACATTGTGTTTCAGTCTCTAATGGAAATGAGGCGAGCTTAGCACATCCAGGTGGGCCTTTCCCAGAAGGCAGCCTGGGACTGCTTTGGTGGTGTGCACTGTACTCATCTTGACCCTCAGAATCTCAAACCACATCAGTTTCAGCAGCCTCTGGCTACAGCAAAATGGATCAAGGCGTCTCTTAACCATTTGAAATATGTAGGAATAAGAGGATGGAGCATATTAAAAAATGCTCAGATCATGTTTTTAAGATCTGGCCCACATTTCTGTTTTTACTTCAATATCCTGGTTTATTTTTGTTTTTTCTTAGCAGAAAAGAAATGCAGAGATGGTCACTTTGGCATGCATACTCCCAAACTGCTTAGGGGAACTGCATGCTAATGCTGTATCTTTTACCAGACCCAGAAGCAGTTGTGCCTTTCTTGGACATTTTGTTAGGTCCTGGCATCTGCTCTCAACACTTTTAAATAAGATGTCCCAGATATTTAGGGCCTCTGAGATCAGTCATAAGCAATGTCAGCTGAGTGTCCAGCACTCTCGTTCCTTGACTCGTGTTGCTTTCCAATGAAAACAAACCATCTATGGGCTACTTTCCTTCCTTTTTTTTTTTTTTTTAAGATCTAGTACTAATAATCTGTCTGTAATTGTTTTCCATTCTGTTTCTCCCTTTAGCCATCTATCTTTGCAAACGGACCATGCAGAACAAAGCTAGGCTGGAGCTGGCGGATTATGAAGCCGTAGGTACACTGCTGCTGGAGTTTAAAGCTGCGGGGTGCAGGGATAACTTTGCTTGCCAACTGAATGCTGCCGTTTTGTGCTTTGGGGTCAGCCTTCACTGTTTTCTTAGTTGTCAGAACTGTGTGAAGGTTGATACGAAGACAATATCAGAAACATGATTGATGAATGTCCCTGGCTTTGCAGTGTCCCACAGTAAAGTATCTGCTGTATAATGAGCCCTTCAAGACTGGGGAGAATTACACAGAAGTTTAGCTTGGTTTCCTTGGTTTTCTGTGGTTTTCTATTATATTAACCAGGATTTCCTAACTGAAAACAGTTAGGAAATCCTGATTTATGTAGCACAATTCAGCACAGGAAAATGGTGGATTTTCAGGTGTGCCATTGAGCAATTGAATTGTTGATGACACATCTAGTTACAAAAGTTCTTAGATATTAGACTTGGAACATTTTCAATATGCCATATGAAAAATATCACTGAACTTTATTTAGAGTGTGTTTTCTGATATGGAGTTTCTATCAATAAAAATATCCCAAACTATAGTGTCAGACTGCAGGGTGGAGAGGAGTGGGAAGATGGAGGCAGGAGGGGCAGGGCTGTGTATTTTTTTGAATACCAGCAGTGTAGCACTCTGAGCAGCTAAACTTTTCTTTCTATCATATTGACTTCCTTCTGTTTACTTACTCATCAGTATAATAGCAGAATTTTATACATGGAGTTTTTCATTGGAGGGTTTATTTACAAAGTTTACAAAGTTGGTTCTAATGGACTTATGTGGTCATGTTTGTTACAATGAAAATATTTACGTTGCATATATTTGCATATATTTTAGAGTAGGATTTTTTTTGTTTCTTCCAAGATTGAAGTTTTTCCTTCTTCCTTACCTTCTACATTTTGGAATATTTGTGCACATGGAGAGATATGTTCATGTCACTTGGTCCTTTCAGTGCAGAGCATGCAAAAATTGCCACTTATCTCGTCCACTCTGGAAATGCATTCCAACTTCCCAAGAGCTCTAACCTCAACAGGCACAAAGGAAGGAATATGACAACCTGCGTGCACTTACATGTCCTTTTGCTGAGTTTTCTCTTCTGCATATTGTTGATTTCATTATTAAAACCATTAAAATTGCTCACATCCAACCAATTAACTATAAGTACTCCAAAGATCTATCATAAAACAACAAAAGGCTGTTCAGCGGTGCACATACTCCCACACACATGCAGTGAGGCTGTGGCTAAGTACTTTTGCACATTGTTGCCTACTGAGAGTAGCAATGCTCCAGTGATGGTAAATAATTAGATCTTGGCAGTCTCTCATTTTTCTTGTGAATATTGCATTGCACAATTAGAGGTTACTTCTGCATTCAAACTTTGTTCTCCTTAATTAGAGACTTTCAGATAAGAATGGCACTAACTCTTCCTAAGCATTATGGGAGCTGAAGCAGATCCAGCAAGGGATGTAAGCTCAGCACAAGTGGGAGAAAGAGACTTGCAGGAGTGTGAAGCGGCCCTTCTCACATTTTTGGAGATGCAGCATGAGAATGCCTCTCCTTAGGTATCAGCAGTGACCTGGAGCTTCAAGAAAGACTTTCTACAAAGCATCTCAGGGGACATTTCATTTTTAGGTTCTGCTTGCAGCATTTACAGACAGTCCCTCAGCCCACATTTATACTGATTAGAGCAAGGGTCTTGATTATACGATTAAGCTTGTGTAGTTGCATTCAGGCTTTTTATGATAGGTCAAACATAAGCACAATTAAAATATAGCTTCAGTTGGTGATGTTTCATTGGCTTCAGCATATTTACTCCAGAGGGCACATGTGAAGATAATTTAAAACAAAATAAAAATAATGAAAAAAATACCCAGGAAAATTTGTGTTACAGATAATTACAACTTGTTCTTCTTTGTAACCACAGTTAAGGAAATCATCACAGTTCTGTACAGCTGTAAATCATTTGTTTAACTGTTTTCCTCCATGTGCACAGACTGAAACTGTTACATGGACTTGGTGTGACCAGGGCCAAGCTTTATGCCTTGTTTTATACAAGAGTTGAAAGTAAATAATAGGAAGATTTCTTTTTGCATTGAAATGCATGTGCCTGAAAAAAGTTTCTTGAAATAAAGGTGATAAGTATAAGGAGTACAAGAGTAGAACTACAAGTGTTTGTTTTCAATGTAAATTTGAAACAATTAAACCAGCTGTAATGGAGAAGAGCATCCTGTTAATTGTCTTGCAGGTCTCCTTTCTTGGGGAGGGTATGGCTATGTAACTTCAGAGTGCCATTTAAGCCTGAAATTCCAGCCATGTTCTGAGTTTAACCTTGAGCTGTGATGAAGCCACATTCACATCCAAATGTTCAGATCACTACGCTCTCTGTAATGGGTCTGGACCAGAGCTTTTACTTCAGATGTCGAGCAAAACTGCATCTGGAGCCATTCTTTGCAGTAACTGTGTGCATTGTTCAGACAAACAAGCTATTTCCTTTTGTGAATTATCCTGGCAATCCCCAGCCTTTGGTACTGTGCAGCTGCATAATGCTCTCAGTGGTGACCAGGACTGAGCAAAGCAGGGGACACTCAGGCTTTTCACCTTCACAAAAGCTTGAAGAGAAGAGAACAGTGCAGAGAGGAAGGGAAAGTGAGGATGAGAGGGAAACGTGCAGCTGGCAGCCATCTGCTATCAGAAATGAAAGTCATCAGCTTCACAAAGCTTCTCAGTGTTATCTTTTGGGAACAAGTCCATAATTTTTTTCATACTAGAGCTCAAGCTGTCTTCATCACACTCCATTACTTATCCCTGGCAGGGCCCTTTGGGTTGCAGCCCAAAAAGATGTGTTACAGCCTTGCTTTGCCTGCAATATAGTTCACCTGAAATCAACACTGACTTTCATGTCTTTAGTTTCTCAGTTAAAAAAAAAAAAAAAAAGAATAAAATTAATACCATGCTTAATAGGCTCTCAAACAATTGTTATAATTACAGAAATAAATTGTTCTTGCTATTTTCATCTTTTGACAGGAGAACCTAGCAAGACTTCAGAGAGCATTTGCAAGAAAGTGGGAATTCATCTTCATGCAAGCAGAGGCCCAAGTGAAGTGAGTAATCCTGGAGCACTGAACTGCACCAGTGTTTAGAGCTGTGAAGGGAAGGGGATTCTGAACAGATAAAACTTCTTTGTCAAAATCTTTACTGTGACTAAGCTCAGAAGGTGTTGGTGAATTTTAATCACTGGCAGACTAGAAACAGTAAAGAGCCAATTCTGAAGGTCTGTGCCAGAAACTCAAAGATGGGTTTAATTATCTGTACGTGGAAATGCTGGTCCAGAGCTCCTAAGCCTGTATTCACCCTAGGACCTTGGGTAATTCACAAGCTCATTGTGCTCCTACGTTTGTGTAGTATTTTTGTTTTGTATGAATGGAGAGAACAGAATTTTGTCATCTGTCTGTGTTACTCTATGCTTGCAGAGTATTTCTGTGTCTAAAAATACTGTCACTTTCATGCGATTATAAGGGTGGTATTTACAACAGATATTTCTTCTCATCTTCCCTTGTGAAAGCAGTATGAAGCCCCTTAATGTTTTGAGTGTGTTTTCATTACTGCTGGGCAATGGATATGGTCCAGAGTTTGCATATTTTGTCTACAAACTAATACCTAAAACTCGAGTGTCCATTTCATGCATGTCATTGTCACTTATAAAATGGAAAGGCTGGTGAAAATGACACATGAGAACACCAGTGCCAGAATAGTTCCATTGGAAGGAATTTGCACATTCAGCATTAGATCCTAAAAAGTTAAGGAGTATAATTTCTTGAAGGTGTGGCTTGAGTATATGTCTCTATCTTTGATTAACCCTTTGGAATTTTGATGAATCATTTGCTTAATACCATTGCAATTATGAACTATTCAAATATATGGTAATTATCTTTTAAATTGCAAGGTAATTAAGGGATTTTTTTCCAACCAGAATAGCAGTGTTCCATTTGGAAGAGAAAATTAGACTTTAGGATAGCAATTGTACTTTCAGCTACTGAAAGGCTATTGCCAAGATGAAAAAAAAAGTGTAAGTCAAAACAAAAGTCTGCATTCTGTCTAAAACATATAATTATCACCTAAGAAAGAAATGTCAATATCAAACTCATGGTGATCATTGTTAGTTATTAATCTTTTCCCCATTGTGTTCTTTGAAGCATAAGCATGAACTGGCCACTATCAACTTTTTTTGCTGGCTAGTTTCAGCTTCTTGGTTCACAGTTCATGTGATGGTTCAGTCTTCAGGTTTCCAGAAAGGCAGGGATGGAGTTCACATTGTAATTCACAGTTAACTAGAAGTTTATGTTAACTAGAACGGGGGGGAACATCAAAAATACCTGAAAATACTCCTCCTGCTTACCAAATTTTGCTTTGTTTTCCACATTTTTGTTTGCACACAGAATTCCCATTGCTTCAAAAACTGCAGCCATAGAGCATCTAGCTGCTTTGGGTCTTCATAGTTTAAAATGTGAAATACTGAGTTATCAGTAAGTTTGAAGATAGGAGCTGACAATCTGGCTTGAGCACCAAGTGTCGGTGAAGAAAATTCATGAAGCCTCCAAAGAGTTCCTCCAATTTGTTTGTACTGTGTGGTGTAAGACTGGAATGGGCTTCACCTTCCCCTTTGGCCAGATGTGAAGGATGCACTCAGGAAAGTAGTTTTGGGCTGGGTATCCTCAGTGCAGTACAGCAGCTGCTCTGGCTCTGTATGGGGACAGAGCCTGTGTCAGAGCTTGCTTCTCATCTCAGCCATGCAAGGGGGAAATCAGCCAGTGATGCCGAACTGTGGAGAATTTGGTCTTTTTCTGGGGAGGGGTGTTCCGAAACATCAGTTTTAGTCCCCTGATTCCTGTCCACTTGGTACATTTCTAGTACAGTCTTAGCCAAGGGTCACTGCCTCTCAAAACCAGAAACAGATGGGAGAGAACCTGGTGGTCAGAAATCACTGCTGGTGTGGGGTTTTTTTTCCTCACTGCTTTGATTTTCCTGGTGGCAGCAATGTGGGAACCCAGCACAGGGACACTGAGCTTTATTGGGTCCTGCTCTGGAAGTGAAGGTGTGGAGACTGTTTCTCCTTCCACGTGCCTCTTCCAGTCCCGGTGCAGGTCGATCTTGTAAGGTGGTGCTGACTGTGTACTCATGTGTAAATCTCGGTGAGGTGCTGGATGTCACTTGCTCACTGCTGCCAAGAATTGCTTTGAACAACCTCCAGCAGCCTTTGGGCTGTGTGCTTTGAAGGAGTTAGTTCACTGGCTGCATCAGGGCTGGAATTACTGAGTTCCTGTTGTGCCAGCCCAGTCCTGTCTCCCTGGTGTGGATGCTGCTCTGTAGGGGCCATGCAGCAAGCTCAGCTTTGGTCACCTGTGCTGTCACCGCTTGCTCTGCCAGCATGAGGGCACACAGGCAGAGCCAGTCTTTGGATTGAAAGCTCTAAGGAGGAGTGGCCACAAGTGCTGCCCATGCTGTTGCTGCTGGGAATTTCTGGGATAGATGCTCCTTTGCAATCTGTCCTCATGCCAGTGGTGCTGCTGGGGCATTGGGGTGCAAAGGGGTCTCCTGATGGGGACATCAGTTCAACACCAGTCGGGAGCCTCATCTGGAGCAAAGAAGTCCTGCTGGGTCTCCTGACACAGACAAAACTACAAACTTTCCCAGCCTATCAAATCAGAGTATGGGAACAGGGTACCAGGAAAAGTTTTCCTCACCAGATGAAAAACAGCTGTTGAATTTTTCCACATTAATAGGAAAATCTCTTTTGATCCATGTTGGAATAAACATCAGTGTTATTTTGTTCGTGGCATGTGCCCTTGCAAGTGTGAGTGTGGCATCGTTGTACAAAAAATCTGTTGATTTCTGAAATTTTTTGTCTTGGGGTTAAAAACCACAGCTAGGAACTGTGCCAAAGAAGCAAACATGACTTGTACATTGACTCATACTCACTTATGCTTTTGTTTTCAGAATTGACAGGAAAAAGGATAAAACGGAAAGAAAGATTTTGGACAGCCAGGAAAGAGCATTCTGGGATGTACACAGGCCTGTGGTAAAATTATTTTTGAATGATGAGACTTTCCAGGATTTGACAGGAAGTTTTATTACTAGTAAATGTTTTCTGCACAAAGACATTGCCTTTACAGCCACCACGTGGATTTTCCTTACAGTTTAAAATGCACTAAGTGTCTACAAGATTATTTGAGACATTTTGGGCTTGTGTACCTATTGAACTATTGATTCAGAAATATGTGAAAAATATGAACTTTAGAAAATTATTTACTGGACATATGAAAGAAAAGCAGCTTACTCAGTTTGTCTCAGACTTCCTAGCAAAAGCTTCCCCTTGATAGCTATTTCCTTTTGGTGCCAAAGTTAGGAGTAAGTGGATTGAATGCTGATGTGGCATTCTTGGGTATATGCAGTCTCTTGTTTAGCAAGAGTAATTTATGGGACACAAATCTCAATAAAGAGTTTTGGACAAGATTTAATAGTATATTTTATAAAGCTAAGGTAGGATGCAAATTCTTAACAGAGGAATAACACGATTACCATCTCTTTTCAGCCAGGCTGTGTGAACACCACAGAAATGGACATTAGAAAGTGTCGCCGTATGAAAAACCCACAAAAAGTGAAAAAGGTCAGTTTGAGTTCCTGGTTTTGGTTTTGGCTTGTTTGGGGTTGGTTTGGTTCACTGTTTTTGGTTTTCTCTTAATATGAATCATGCTTGACACCTACTGTATATGAGACTTAGCCAAGAGGAACACACAAAAGTGTTTTGATAGTATAAGTCTGTTTTGTTCTCCTTGGTGAATTTATTATTTCCATTTTACCAACAAAGTTATACTGACTGGGTGATGGGTAGATCTGAGAAGGGCATTAAGGAGCTCTGTGTCACAAATGTCTGATGGCTCTGCACTCCCATAAAATTAAAAAGGAACTGGCAAAAATACCTAGGTCCCTTTTTAAGAAATTATCTGGGCACAGATAATGAGATGTTTACCTGCCTTAATCATTTCAAAGGCTGGATCACTATCAACTTTGGTGTCTTTGACTTCCAGTAAGTTTGAGCTCTTCTATGTATATGCAGTTGTAGAATCAATTCGATTGAAGAAAACCTTTAAGATCAGTGACTCAAAACCTTAACCAACCAGTCCTTCACTAAACCATGTTCCTGTCTTTTAAATAATTTCAAGTGATGGTGACTCAACAACTTCCCTGGGCAGCCTTGTTCCAGTGCTTGATAACCATTTCAGAGAAGAAATTTTTCCTAATATCCAGTCTAAACCTCTCTTGGCACAGCTTCAGGCTATTTCTTCTTGTCTCATCACTTGTTATGTTTTTGGACAGAACACCAGACTCCTGAACTTCCATAAGTAGTTAAACTGCAGCAGAGCTATTCACATGTCTATTAAAAGTTTTACTGAAAAGCAAAAGCACTAAATGAAAAGGCTAATGATACTACTTTCAGTGCAGATATGAGTCCTGAAAATGAATGGCTACAAGTCAGTCTGCAGGTTTTTGTTTAGAGAAGCTCACATGAACTTGACCCATTGACTTGACCTGGTTAAGCACTTTCTTCAACATGTAGTTTTACATCAAGAAATTAAATCAAGTGAAAGACAGCAGCAAAGAATTAGGTTCTAGTATTTTCTTTTACCACTTGATTCACCCCAGTGACAGCTCCCAGTGTTTATCCTGCAAGTGTTACTGCACACAGCCTTCAGAGCTCCTAAAAATTATCATCTGCGTTTAAACATTTAAAATGAACTCTTCTCTTAACACGCCTACAGGCCTTCCAAGTGCAGGCATCAGCAAGCACAGTCTGATCTGTAAATTTTGCTCTGGGCTGAATGATTATTGACCTGTGTGGGTATAAACAGTAGGAAATTGCTGGCTTGTTACGTTGCTGCTTTGCATACTGCATTGTTCCTCACTGCATAACACAAAAATGCTGTAATGCCTTCTGTGTGTTCCTTGGTTCCTCACAGTCAGTGTATGGGGTTACAGAGGAGTCTCAGCCCCAAAGCCCCGTGCACTTGCCCTCCCAGCCAGTGCGCAAAACAACAAAAGAAGATTTTCGGAAGCAGGTAAGTAGGTGGCTGTATGGCAACTCTCCTGAGAACTGCTACTAAAAAAAAAGCATAGAAATTTAGAGATATCAGCAAAATCCATTGTATATTTCACCTGTCATTGATCCTCACTTACGTAAAGTATTCGTAAGTATTCATTGAGCAGTGCAGTTGTACGGTGATACATAATATGATTAATGCTGACCTTTGAATCTACTGTTATTGTCTGTGGACCAGACAGTAAGACAATAATTCCAGTTCACTGAGAATGTCTGAAAAGTAGGCAGTGACAAAGGCCAGTGTAGCTGGGCACAGCCTGGGGATGAGTGGTGAGGAAAGGCATCATTCAGTGCATGACTGTTAGACTGTACAGTCAGACCTTTTAGGAAACTAGGAAGAAGTTATTTGGACAATCATGCCAAGAAATCACCAGCCAACTCACACATCCTTGCCCTGGCACAAAGAGCTCTCCCTCAAAAATACTTTGCTGCAACCAGCATCCTTCACTGAATGACAAACAGAATCACGAGATCAGCATTTTACTAAAGGCAGCTTTAAACAAGTTTCTTAGGCAGCCAGTTTTTGGGTGCTCTTCTGAACTAAACCTGGATGCTACATTTCTTGAGCTTTTTTATCATAGGCTGAAGAACTGGTTCATAGCAGAATGAAAGTGTGCTGTAAAATGTTTCTGGTCTTGTGATGCCAGTCAGAAAGACTCATGGGAGAGCAGAGTGTGTTTGTAAAAAGGAGCTCATATTGTACCCTCACTAGTCTAGGAACCTTGGCCCCAAATATGTGTCTTTTCTACTTTCAATTATGTCTTCTGAAGCTTCCCCTAGGGCTTTACCTTTGGCAATGGAGCCTCCTATTGGAAGCACTTAATAAGCTTCTGATACCTAGGGAAGGGTCCCATTTCTTTCTGAGTTACTTTCAAGCTGCTTGGAAGGAGAAATCAATAGTGTGTTGGGATATTGTCAATGCATGCTGCAGAACTCATAGATTGTTAATGTCCTTGTCATCTCTCTCCTCAGATAACTTTTCTGAACATGCAGATAGAGAGACATTGTTTAAAGATGTCCAAAGTAGCAGAAAGGTGAGTGTCCCTATTTTGATGATTTCCCATTCTTTTCTCATCTCCAGTTCGGCGTTTCTAGAAACAGAGCAGGCAGTAAAGTGCAAAGGCTTGAACCCCTTTCTGTGCATCAGTCCTTTCCCCTGCTTAACCAGCTGTGCTGCCTGTCTGCTGTCTGGCTGCTGATACTTCTGTACTTGCTCTTCTGCCACTGAGCGACAGTAGGTGGAAAATGAATACCTGTAATACTGCAAAAGAAAAGCATTCACAAAGGAAAAACCCTTGTGGGACTTGTTTCCCACCCCTTCACTAGCCTAGGGTTTATTTTTAGAAAAGTCATTCCTGTCTCAATTTGAAAATACCCTTTTTTCCCATTTTTGGCTGAACTCTCAGTGCTCATCTCTTGTTAGTCTGGCACAGCTCTGGGGAAGGAGCTGTGTTTGCATTTGTTGCACATGGTGTTCACGTCTCTGTTCATACTGGGCTTGTGGGACCAGTTCCTGCTCTCACTTACATGTATATATGAAACCCTTAGAGAAGTACTGGGCTTGTACATGGACTACTCAGGGCAGTATTTTAAGGAGTGGATTTCTAAGAAGCAAATCAAGGTGCAATTTGACTTGCAGAAGATTTAGTTTTGGTAGAAAAGTATGAGTGGGTGAAGAACAAGTTCGAATTTGAGTATGACAGCTCATTTACTTAGGCACTTGTAAATTAGGCACGTTTGTGGGGTAGTCACTGAGATGAAGGCAGAGATAGCCATGCTCTTCAGTGACATCACTTTTAAAGCAAAACTGTGTTGAACATGAAGGATAGGATAAGGGCTGGTTCATTCCAGGGAAATAATAGAGGAATTTTTATTTAAGCAAAGTAAAGCAGGATTGCCCCATGAAATGTGCTTTGCAGTGCTTGCACGTGTAGTTAGCATGCATTTAATTTACCTAGCACTTAAGTAGGTAAATTAAATGGTGAGAGGCCCAATGTAAGTTCCTATTGGGTTGTGAAGTTTAGCAATTAAAATGAAAATGTATCCAATTAAAGAGAAAATATTCAGAGGCTCCCTGAAATCCTGCATGCAATACATTGTATGATTGAAATGACAACATTTATATTTATGTTTTGGGCTTTTGGATCTTTTTAATTAAGAACATAATACTTGTACTTTAACCAAAAAAAAAAGTCATTGTACTGAATTTATTTACAATGACCTTAATAAATATACTGAGACAGTAATAATTTTCCTGGTTTGAAAGAGCTTTCTTTTTTCTTTTTTTAATTGGTCTCAAGTTGGAGAAGAAAATGTTGCTATCAAAACCTGTGCAAAATAGTAACCAGGAGAAAAGCAAATAAAATGAGAATAGTCAAATGAGAACAGAATCACAGAATAAGCTGAGTTGGAGGAGACCCACCAGGATCAAGTCCAATCCCTGGCCCTGCACAGGAGAGCCCTAAGGATCACGCCATGTGCCTGAGAGAATTGACCAAACACTTCTTGAACTCTGGCAGAATTAGTGCCCTGACTGCTTCCCTGGGGAGGCTGTTCCAGTGCCCAAACACTCTCTGGGTGAAGAACCTTATATTTCTAAATAATTATTAATAATTATAAAGAATGAAAATCATGATTGTGATCTTTAGATCTTGTGAGGAGGTGTTTGGTCATGTGATGACTTTGAATATTGATTTAAATATTGGCAATATTGTTTGAGAGTCCCAGGACTCAGTGTGGAGAGTGCTGGGAAGTGCAGCCTGGATGTGGAGCATTGCAGAGCAGGTAGGAGGGAAGTAGAGGAGCTGATGGGTCTAGCTAGTGGCTTTGCAGGGGTGGGGACTGATGAGGAGGAATAAACGTAGATGACCTGACTTGCACAACTGCCTGAAAAAAACCCTGTGCAGCCTTGAAAGCCCCATTAAAACACTGATTATAAGCACTAGGAACAAATTTTCTGTATAAGGAGATGCTGCTATTATCAAGTCAATTTTCAGGCTGGACCCTGCTCTCAGGACAGTTTAGGTGACCGTGTATCAGGGTACAGGAGATGACTTCCTGGCACACCCCCTTCAACAGTCAAGCCTGACAGTGGTACCATCTGCCAATTTTTCAGTATAGCACAAAGGCACTTTCAGAGAGGGTGAGAGAAGTAACAAGGAGCAAGCAAGTCAGGAAGCACTAGAGCAAACAAGTTATAGGAATAAGATATAAATTGTTTCAATAGTCATAGATCAGTTGTATTTATTTTACATTAATTCACACTATTCTTGGGATAGCCCTTGTCTGTCAGAAGAGGAAGGCTCTCCAGCTTCTGTGAGGTAAATGCTCGCCACTAAGGATTTTATTCTCCTTTCTCACTGTTCTGCTTCCAGGAGTAGATCTGTTCCAGCTGTGGGAACAGGTATCCCTCAGCTGCTCCACTCACCTTGGAAACTGTCTTTCTTCCACATCCTTTGTCCCCACTTGGGACCTGTGCACTGTCAGTTGTAGCCATTGAGCTTTGAGAACTGTTGAGCAAAACTATCAATATATTCTGTCTATTGTTTTCCCTGACTGCATTGTGCAGTGTTAGTACAATTTCATTAGACATGGCATCACCGAAATGGCTGGGAAAAAAAATGAGCCTCTTCCTACCAGAAGCAATCTCAGTTCCCTAGATGAAAATCTGTGCTATCCTTTCAGCTTCTCATCAAAGTTCCTGTGAAGGCTCAGCAGGCCCCCTTGTTGAGTTCTTAAGGCAAGCTCTGCACCCTTCAGTCAACTGTTTCTGCCACCTCTTCTACTGGGTATTCAGTTTATCACGCAAAAGATCAGGTTTGCATTTTGACAAAAATGCTTTTCCTTAGGAGTCCTCTGCCTATAGCCTCCTTTAAACAATGGGGCAATGATTCTGCTGCTGCCATTATACTGAATCAGCAAAATGTGTTCAGAAATTCCCCCTTGTTTCATTTTAGGTTTTTCCCCACTTTCCCTTTTGCTAGTACTTCTACTAGCACCCCTGATGCCTTCTTATTATTTTATTAGGAGCAATTCAGCTTTCACAGCAGATATCTCCTGATTGATCCTTTTTGGCTTTCTTTTCTTTTTTAACCAACTCTCTCTTTCATTGATGTCTAAGGGACTGCTGCTGCTCTGTGAAATTGGACGCTGCTCCCTCCTCCAACCCTTGACCCACAGCAGTCATGAAATGTAATTAATGAAATGAGATGAGACAGCCCCGAGTGCCCTAAGGGGCAATGGGAACCTACTGTGGTTACAAAAGTGTATGATTTTAATGCCTCATGATAAGAGCTAGGACAAACAAAAAGGAATAATTACTATAGAGCAGGTCAGGGAAACTTTCTGCCTTTTATGACCCTTTGTTTCACAGGGTCTTTTCATTCGCCTGCCTTTTGGAGATTGGAGGACCAGGGGTAAAGTTTAGCATGGACAATCACAGTGCAGGTACAGTGGTTGTTCAGTGTAATTAACTTAGTTAATTACTTGGCAGATGTAAGGAAAAAAAAAAAGGTGCCTTAGAGTATTTCTAATATAGACTAGAAAAAAGTCTCTTGATTTATTTAATATTTGCTGTCTTTCTTTTGTAAAAATGCACCCCTAGCCCCAAGCCCAGTGGAATTCTGAATCCTTTATGCAAGCAGACACAGTCCTTTTCTCAGAAAGCTCTTTGAATCTCATCCTAGTGAGGATTAGCGGCTATATGCCTTAACTGACTCACCATGAAGCAAGCCAGTGTAAAGGCCAGGTATTTTTCCAACATGCATATAATTTACTGTAGTCTAAGTTAGTTATTACTGTTGAAGTATTTTACAGTAGTGCCATTAAACTAAATATTATACCAACATAACTAAAAGATTATCTATAGGCAAATCTTTGATGCTTAGGACTGTGATCCTCCAAAGATTTAAGCATATTCTTAGCTGCAGCCCTTGACCCTGTTTAGGTGAGTTTCTCATAGTGCATAAATTTATGTGAGTGCAAAAGTTCGCAAAAGTGAAAAGGATGAGAGGCGCTAGTAACATGCAGCAAATGAACAGGATGACACATAATTTGCGATCCAGTTACTGCCTCATCAGGTTTTTTAGGGGCATCTCAACAGAGACTAGCTTGAGGAAAATGCTGCTGTTCAGGAAAATACTGCAGTGAGCTGGTGGGTGTTTGCAGAGAAGTCCTTGTATGCATCATCTCTGGGAAAAGGGTCTCCTGTGGTTGCTGAGAAACTGACTAATCCCTATAAATAAAAAGAAGCAAACACAAAGACAAAAACAAAACCAAAACCCAACCCAACAGGATAAAAAGAAAAGCTGTACCTCTCTGACATGTGACTGAGCATTCAAACCCTTACTTTAGTCTTTATTTTTCCTTTTTTTTATCTGCTAGTTTAATCGCCTACACAGAGCAATATGTGGAATATGACCCCTTTATAACTCCTGCTGAGCCTTCCAATCCCTGGATAAGTGATGATGCAGCATTGTGGGACATTGAAATGAGGTAAAAAAATAATTGGTAGTTTTAAGTAATGTGAGAGTTGTCTTGTCATTTTGTTTGTACACTCTTCACACTGCTCTGTTTGGAAAGGAAGTTGTATGTTTGTATTACAAGATTCAAGAACATAGCTGAAGTTTATCACTGGTGTCTGTGAATTATTCAGCCCTTCCACTTCCATATGACTTGATGTATGGGACTCTGTGAATCAGGTAATGGATGTTCTCATACCTGTCAAGCACATGCACAGACTCGGGTCTAGGAGCCTAAAGCTATAGAATACTGCGAAGACAAACTTGTTCCACCCAAGTCATTAAACCTTTGGGGAGCCTGCTCTTCCCCAGCTGCAATGCTCCAGCCCTGCATCTGTCATGGAATCCCATGAAAGATGCTGCTGGTAAAATGAGATGAATTATAGAGTAGTGGCCATTCCTGCTGTGCAGAGTGAGTTAGGCACAGGAGCCAGAAGAACGTAGCTCATGTGCGATGTGTGAGACTTGGCAGGTCAGAATTGTAATAGGTTGATAGAGTGTGTTCAGGCCTCACCTGTTGGTGAACAAGCTGACTTGTCTCTATTATGATGTCAAGTAGGTGAAAACATGGAGGAATGTCTGTAGGATATTCAATGCCTTGCACCTTTCTTTTCTCAACAGAAAAAAAACCAAAAACAAAACAGAAAAAAAAAAAAAAACCAAACCACAAACAAACAAAACCCCAAGCAGAACACTGCAACAGAGATCACGTTTTGCCCATGTGATGCTGGCACAAAGGAAATCCGGCCTGTGTCTGTGTCTCTCGCCTTCACAAGCTATCCACAATGCTCATAAAGGAGCTAGAATTGTCCTGCCCGCCATTATGCCTAACAGCTCCCCCAGCAAATTTGAATGGAATTACCATGCCCCATATTACCTTCATTACTCAGTCACATCCTGTGGCCAACAACTGCAAGAGCTCGGCAGCTTCTCCAGTGTTTAGTTGCTGCCATTTGGCACCAAATCTGAACTGAGAGTCCACTTTAGCAAATCTTTGATAAGAGAATGCCAAATCTAATCCTGTGTGTTCTTGAATAATAATTTAGAGATGCTATTGGCCCAAGAAAACTGATTCATAGGGAATCATTGTTCCAGGAAAAGGACAAGATTTTGCCCCGTTTAAAAACCAAGTAGTTTGGAATGTGGAAGTTGTTTTCACCTGCTTCTCTGGTAGTCACAGAAATTCATTATTTTCCTAACCTTTGCCCCTCTTCACATAATTTTAGTATCTGTTATTTCTTTTTTAGCTAGTTTCTCTCTTTTTCTCCATCCTCCCTAGCGGGGCTAGTACCAGGTACAGCCCTTGCAAAACATTGCTCTGCAGAAACCCTCACCCACAAGGTAATCCAGGCATCCATTATTTCTGCATCTGTTGACATAGCTGCAAATCCCAGAAAAGATGTCTGTGTCCCTGAAGAATACAATTAACCTGATGTCACAGCCTTATAGGAATTTAAAATAAATGCTTGGCTTCTACTATGATTTCAGAGTTAAGGAAGGTGATTTTCCTGTGGATGAAAAGGAGAAAGCTGTAGTGTGGGGAGATGGAAGAACAAACAGCTCTGTATTTCCATTTTATTCTCTATTGTAAAAAAACCTAACTGCATCTGCATCTAGTTGCAACTTGCATGAATAATTAAATGATCCCCAAGATCCCCTTGTGTTGCCTGCAAAGCTGTTTCCTTGGTTAGGAGAGCAGAGCCCTTGCACAGGAAAACAAAGAGCCTCTCACTGCTAGTGCCAAGGCTGGCTGCTGAGTATGGGCAGCCCCGTGCCACTACAGTTCATCCTCCATGGCAGTCAGGGCTCCGGAAATGCCACAGAAAGCATTCCATTTTAGACAGCACTTCGGCCTTTTTTGTGTGTGTGTGCTAGAACATTGTGCAGTGCAAGAAGAGCAGGTACAGATCTCTGGATTCAGCAGGAAATTCCCTGAGCTTAGATTGTCCATGGCTCTGCACAAGCAAGGCTTTTATGTCCTGATGTCCAGGTTGGTTCACGTAACAAGTAGGCTGGATCTGCACCCTTGTCTGCAGCACTGCTGACTCCTGAGGGGGAATGCAGGAGGAGCCATCCCGAGTGTGCTGCTCCTCGAGTGAGGACATGCCTATCAATTTTGCTTAGCCTTTACACCAAGAGAAAATGAAACAGGCATTTTATTTACCCCTTTGTCTTATTTGTCTTCAGCACAGATCGCCACTGTCCCCTAAGGCTCCCTGATTAGGAATCGCTGTGGACATGACGAGACACATAGTTTAATGGATATGTACTGTTAACAATGGCTCTGCTGTCACAAATGTGAGCAGCTGAGCTCTGGTTTAATGGTTGTCTCATAGTATGACGCCATCACACCAGAAGCTTTCAAACACTTTGTGAGCCCAGATTACGCTCTGATGCAGGCTGTCTCATAGGATCCTCGTGATTCCCAGGCACCACCTCTCCCTATAGGCATCTCTGCAACATGTCTGGCAATTCAAACAACAGCTTATGTAAGTTGGGCTGTGTTAAGAAATAATTAAGGAGAAAGGTTGCTAGTGATTTTGGGTGCCTCTGCATCTCAGTATCCCCTCTGAGACACAAAATAAAAGCGTGATGATGGAGAGAGGAAGATGCTTTTTAGTCTTCTGAGACGTAGGCATGCAAAAATCAGAGGCACTAAAAGACCACAAACCAGTAATCATTTTAGATATTTTGTCTGCACTGCTTCTTAGTGGAACTGCTTTTCTAATGCAAATGTGGATCTGAAAATTTGAAGCCAAGTGACCAGGCAGCACTGTGTGGGACACAAGGAAATGCTCTGGAGCTCACCAGTGACCCTGGGAGCATTGCTGGGAAATTTCTGCCTTGATGCATAAGAAATCCTAGGGACATTTGAGGAGATATGCACTAAGTGCATAATGAATAATCATTTAGACATGCGTGGTATGCTGTTCTTCAAATGAAACCTACCAGAAATTACTCTGAAAATCATATCATTCACATTCTCTCTTGTTTCACCGTATATGTAGCACCCAAATAGTGTCCTTTAAGGAGTCAAACGATTTAATGATTTAAAATCCTCCAGTTGTTCTGGTCTTCATAGGTTTTTTGATGTTATTTGCTAATTTGTATTTTAGCAAATAATGATGACCCTGGCCTTTATAGTTTTTTTTATGTTATTTGCTAACTTGTATTTCTGAAAAATCTTGAAAAAAAAGAACAACATCTCATCTAATAATCTTTCTCCCTTCACTTAGCAGAAACAGCAACAGCTGCTTGGACATCAGGCAGAGATGCACATTCCATCTGTTTTTCCCCTTCTCTCTCCAAACAGCAAAGAACCTAGTCAGCAGCGTGTGAAAAGATGGGGTTTCTCCATGGATGAGGTGCTGAAGGACCCAGTAGGACGAGACCAGTTCCTTCGTTTCCTGGAATCAGAATTCAGCTCAGAAAACCTCAGGTGAAACCTTTTCTGACTTGACTAAATGAATAGGACTGATCCTACTCTCTTGCATAGGTGAAATGCAATGTTTGGTGTGTCTTGAACTGCTAGAAGCACTCATTTGAATAAGGATGAGAAAGGCAGGATTTGGCCCATAGCACTGCTACAGATGCCTATACTAGACCTGTGTAAGTTATCTCGGAAACAGTGTTCAGTAGAGCCAGTGTTGTCAGGTATCTTCTTCATGCAAGGGTTTGCAGACTTGTATGATGTGGTGAGATGCAGCACATCACTCCTGAGCTCCCTAATTACATACAGGATTTACGTGTGTCTTTGTGTCAGGGCTTGCGTGAGGAAAATAGTATGGACATCATGTGGCTAAGAACTGTTGCAGTATTGGCAGTCACCAAGTCAGGTTTGCAACAACTACTTTTAATTTTGGCATGTGCTGACTACCCAACAGCTTGTCTCACCTTAACAGGACTCTGTGTGGGGATTCTAAATACCTGACTTCTCAAGTTGTGAAGAAGTCAAAACTTTTATTGTGAAAAATTATGTAGATACCCACATGATCCTACATCAGGCTGAGAGCCAGGAAACTCCACTTTTTTTACAGTCTGAATAGCTCTGCAGAGGTTTTTTTGCAGTGCTGTGGTTGTGTCCCAGCACATGGATGGGTAAAGGGACAGGTTCTTGTGGGGGGGGGGTTTGGGTTAGTCGTGTTCCAGAAGGCTGAGTGACCATTTGCAGGAAAGGCCAGAGAAGCTTGCAGGTTCACTGCAGAGCTGTGCCTACTCTTGGGCTGAGGAAATCTGCTGTCAGTGATCGCAGTCAGTCCAGCTTTGGCCTTTGCTGGTAGTGAGCAGACTTGATGTTCTCTTTTTACACCAGATAAGAACCTGATTCCACAGCCTTTTTTAGTTTGAGGTTTTTTCATTCTTTTTCACTTAGAAAATCAAATACTATTAAAGCATGTGAACAATTGTCACTGTAGTGCAGTCTGCTAGCCTGTGAGGTCTGAAAGAGGAATTCCCCAGGAAGTGATTTTTAATGACATTGGAACTTACCATCCTATTTATCAGGTTTCCCTGTCCAAGGAGAAGTACAGAAAGCATGCCAGCAGCAAAACAGTGAAAACTCAATGCACTTTATTGTTTTGAAAAACCTGAAAGATAACCTGTAAGAAAACAAGGGAATGTTACTAATTACATAAATGAGTTTGAAATTCCATTGCAAAACAGGTACTGAACTTGCATATGCTTACTGCAGTTATGTATAGTGGCACTCAGTTGCAATTAAATTGTAGTGATTAAGTGCAAAATTAATATACTGTCTTAAAATACTCTTCAAATGAGTGTTCTGAAATAAATCTGGGGTTGTGTTAATGAAATCCAGCAGGTTTTATGGCTAGTGTCTGTCCCCCATGTTCATCCTACTCAAACAAATGGAGGAATTTTGATTATGGGAAGGCAAACTTGTACTTTCTTTGGTCAGTTTGAGCTGCTCCTCCTGCTGATCAAAATCTCTTTGATTTTGAGATGTAGTGAAGGGAGGTGACAAATCAGTGGGCTGGCATAGACAGGTTTAATCCTGCATCCTTTGTGGAAGACATTGGCATCATTTTTAGTATGGGAACTTTGCTGTCATTCTTATGGTATCATTACAATGGTATTGGTTTATGTGGTAATATGATCTCACATTGGTTGGATACATTAGCAAGCCTGATTAAAGCTTTAACTAATAGGATGAAAAGGCAGAAATATTAATGAAGAAAACTGGAATAGAGCGAATTGTTGGTAGTGATGCTAGAGAGAAGAAGGGTTCAGGTGAGGCAGAGAAAGCACCTTTATTCTCCCTAGCAATATGTAGCATAAAGAAAAGCAACTGCTAGATGCTTACACATGCAAGCAAAATCTAAGTTACACTCAACAGCGGCAAAGTTGGGATCTGCCTCACCTAAGCTGACAGCTCGGAAGCACATACTTTCTTCTTACCCAGTCTCCCTTTAAAGAGAGAGAGGAGAAGCTGAAGAGGAGTCAGTGAATCACGTGAGAAGGATTTGTTTCAACATTTAGTGGAAACAAAACTAAAGGCACCTAAATTACACTGTAAGGTGCCCATCTCCTGTTACTATAAACCTCAAGAGACTGATTCAAATGACAGTGTCTGCATGGCAGACAACTACAGTTAAATGAGACATATCCCACCCTGGGAAAGTGTAAGAAACTCTGAGAGCACAGCATTTAGCACCTTGCTAGAAAAGTAACATTAACAGTTCATCTTCTCAGGACTCTCTTCCCAGGAATTACCCAGAGATCTTGGAACTGTTGCAGCGGGGATGTGTTATCTCTTGGGAGTATCAGCAGGATTTTGGGAGTATCCATAGGATTAACACTGGCCGGAGCCCTATAGGCCACTGTGTTGAACTTGAGGCAGATCTGAGAAAGTGACTGCTGCTAGAAATTCATGGTAGCACTAGAAAAGATTTTGTGAAGTGTGTGCTTGAGAATGTCTTGAAATGAATGTAATTCAGTAATACAGCAAGGGGACTAAATTCTGCTCTTATACCTTGTGGTGAAAGTCCCAAATCACAGGGCTGATCGTGGTGGGGTATTTCCATCTCTTCCTAGCTGAGAAAAATTGGTCCCACTGGGGGTCTTGGGTGAGGCACTGCCAGAGATAGCAGTGACCACCCAGATCACATTCCAACTGTGTTTCTGTGTTCTAATAAACTTGCAGTATCATGCCCACCAGTCTCCTGGGCTTGGCTGAGCCCTGTAACTTATTTACTGGCTATCTGTTATTTATGTGGGAGCAGGAAAGCCAGTCAGTTGGGTTTTTATTTTAACTCCTTTCCTTCCTCTCTTTTCTTTCTTCTCTCTGTTGTTATCTTTCATCTACAATTTGTTTTGACTCAGGTGATTTTTGAAGTACCCAAAATATAGCAGAAAAAATGCCAAATTTAAAACAAAACAAGAAAGGATAAGAAAAGAAAGGGGATCAGAGAATTGTTATACATTTTTTATGACCTGGGAACCTTCTGAGACATCTTGAGATTGCTGAGATGTTCATTTAGCTGGTGGACTGAATTTTTTTCTCCCCAGCTTCAAAGAGTGTCAACTGGAAAGAGAAACAGCAAAGTGGGAATATGGGACATGGGAATTTCCCCCGAAAGGAAGGAAGGCTACACACCTGTTTATTAGACCTCAGTGGGAAACACATGACGCTTTGTGGGAATGCACGGTGGAGCTGGCAATGCATGTGCCCTGGGCCTTTTTGACTGTAAGCATATGTTGAACGGGGAGATCGCCGGAAAGGAGTTTTACCTGCAAGAAAGTGTTTATATCCTACAGGGCTCCCTAATGTTTGAAACTTGTTGCCAGTTTTTCTTTCCCCAGTCCTCATCAGGAAAGGAGAAGTTCAGGCAGTGAGGAGAGCTCTACGTACATGCAGTTAACACACGGAGCCGCCCCAAAGCCCCGTGTTCCCTGAATAAACAGCGTTTCTGGAGCAGTTCCGAGGCAGGGCCAACGGCGGAGGGCTCCGCGGGGTGCGGGCAGTGCCGGCCTGTGCCGGGTGTGGGAGCGTGCCGGGCCGTGCCGGGCCGTGNGAGGGGAGGGGAGGAAGGGCGGTGAGGGGGAGGCCTGCGGGACGCTTGCCTGTCCCCACCGCCGCTGCGGTCTCCTTGGCAGGTCCCCTGTGCCCCGGCGTGCAGCTTTGCAGCATCTGCCTGCCCCCAGCTTGCTCACCGAGGACAGATTTTTGTTAGTCTTGACCATGCCAAGCTCACCATGCCAGGGATCTGACCATTAAACAACACAAAGATGTGAAGAATATTGCCCCTGTCTGAACTGCGTTTTTATTTTTACCTATTGCTTTCATTAATTTCCTGGCTGAGATGTTCAAAGTTATTTCTTGGTGAATGGAAGAAGATTTGTGAAAATGGTTAGAAGTGTGAGACCGGAGGGGCATGGGATACTAGCATGGAACTACTGAGGCAAGGACAGAAGTGTGCTTGCATTCCAACCTCGGATTGTCACGGGATGAATTATTCACTGTCAAGGTAGGGGTATTGTGTCCACCTCCAAGATGGGGATACAATACTGCCCTTGACAGTTGTTTCTCAGTTTCTGGAGTCATCTATCTTTTGCCTCCCGATCAGGATTTTAAATTAATTTTTGTTCTACAATGTACCTCAGAAGCAACCACTCCCCTGCTACTCACCCTGTCTTTCTCCAGCAGCCTTTTCACTGTGGGACATCTTTGAACAGCAGTGACCAAGCACCTCTGCAGTGCCTTGCAGGGAGGCAGGGCACACACACTGAGGTCCAGGAGCTCTCTGTCCCTGGGGGGAGCTGTGGAGGATAAATGCCATTGTGGGATATCTTCTGCAAGTGACAGCAGTTTAATTACAAGTTGGATGAGGCTGGAATGGTTTATGCCACTGACAGCACTTCAGGACACCATATTATTAGCCTTCTCCAGTCCCTACATGCTGTTTTATAAAGGACAAAGAACCTGTGATCAATGCTGCTATTCCCCCTGGGGACAGTCCCTGTGCCAGTCCTGCTGTGCTTAAAGGGCACCTGTGGAGAGGACACACAGAAGGACATCTCCCTTCTCCCCTGCCTTGTGCAAGAGGTGTCCCCTGAACATGTGTCTCCTACAGAAGGAGAGCAGGCAATGCAGGATCTTCACCTGACTCCTTGTGAACTTGGGGCTGGGCTTGCACTTCAGTAATCGCAGGAATGATTCAGGGAGTGCATTTTCACTTCATAATTGAGCAGAAATTCCAGTGCAGTCATTGCATTTCAGCTCCTTTCCTAAGCAGAAATACCTGCTTCTCTCTTATAAATGCTGTAAATCCCATAGGAAGCCCTGCTTATGCACTGGCTTCAGGATGATTCCTTGTGGCAGAGAATTTGCCTTGGAGTTGAAGCTGTGGGGCTGGGTACCCCTGTTTGATGTTACTTGATTTTTAGATGCCAGCTATAGTGAATAGCTTTGAAATTTTTACCAAGACAAAACTACCCTTTGCCTCGAAGAGGACATCCAGCCTTGGGCATGAATTCACAATTGCTTGCAGTGAAAAGAGCTTGTTCTTGTTACTGTCAGGTTGGTCTGGTTGGTTGGTTTTCAGATTGAGCCAAATGGTTATTAAAATGGATGGTGCTCTTGTTCTGGCAAGCTGTCACTTCACAGCGTTCCCAGTTCTCTCGTGAGCGTGCTTTCCCAGCCTGCCTCCCCGGCTCCAGGGGCAGAAGATAAGCTAGAAGAAAAGGTTCTCTCTAGCCAAGTGTTTGTCTGAAGTGTCCCAGCTACTCTGGAATGATTAGCACCTTTTCTCCCTATGCCTCTTCTGCATTCACATGTTCTCATTACATCTGAAATTGAAAGATAAAGTATTTTCAAATAACGGAAGCCACATATGGCATCAGATTATTGCACTGTGAGTGCCAGCTTTTACTCTCTGCATGCATATGATAAGTGCGGGTGTCACTGTTCAAATGACCAGGCAGGATATCAGGTGTACCTAAACTCTCAAAGATGGGAAAGGACCAACCATGCACACTCCTCCACCAACCCCAATACTCTATTTCAGTTTATAAAATCAAACATGACTGTATTAGAACCACAAGTACATGACTCTACAGGTTCTGATGTAGTGTTTGAGTGTGCCCCAGACTGTTTTACTGAGCCTGCCAAGGAAATGAGAAAACCATATG
Organism: Donacobius atricapilla; assembly: GCA_013397315.1. Taxonomy (NCBI): domain Eukaryota; kingdom Metazoa; phylum Chordata; class Aves; order Passeriformes; family Mimidae; genus Donacobius; species Donacobius atricapilla. The sequence goes on from WBMY01017413.1 coordinate 304,932, forward strand.
AGGGAATATCATCCAGCGGCTTGGGTGAGTCAGGGCTGCGGCATGAGGCCCCCTGATGGTCGGGAAGAAGAAGCAGACAGCGAGGAGGATTTAGCCTGGCCTTGCATGTAGTGTGGATGTCATTTTTTTCCCAAACTGACTGTTTGCCTCTATTGCAGGTAGGATACCAGGCTAAAGGGGGTAGCAGCCTCATTTGCTTGCAGTAACACCACCGATTCCAGGGTGTTGAGGTACTGCCTGCAGCCATTAAAGAAGCGAGGGTCAGGAACAGCACAGGAGTCACCAGGCTGCTGACTCCTCCACCTACCCTCACTGCTATCAGGATTTTTGTTTGGGACAGACTCTATCTTGCTCTTTCCACCACGGAGGAATATTTGCCTTAGTGGCAGCACACTGACACCACTGAATCATTTGGGGTGAGAAATCAGGACTTCAGTTAAAGTTCAACTGGTTTATGAGGGAGACACAGGATTTTCCATGTTGTGCGGCTCTTGGGGATGCCCCGAGCAAGCACTGTCCCAGACAATCCCTGCCCCTCTGCACAGTCTGCCCAGCAGAGGGAGTGCACAAGGGCAGTGCAGGGCAGGGACAGCCAAGGCGAGCCCTGCCCTGTTTGCCACCCGCGACAGTGGGCACCTTTGCCAGGGAGTCGGAAAGAGCTGGTTATTGCAGGTGGCTGCAAAGGTGCCTTCTGTACCTGTTTGCCCTGTAGCCCTCAGCACTCCCTGCGGAGCACTATTGTGCTTGCTCAACCAGGTTGCAGGGCCCAGGTACTCGGGGCAGATAACCCGCAGGGATACCTTCTTGCTGGATGATAGAGTTTACCAAAACAAAAGGCTACTGGGCACCGTGCATCTCCTGAATTAATCACCTGAAAGAGCATATCTCTTTCAGCAATAAATAAAACTAGCACCACCAAGAAAATGTCTTTTCTTTTTCCTAGGGTAAAAGACACACATGTCACTCCTGCAAAAATATTCTGTGGTCTTTGTTTTCACAGATCAAGATATGGATTATGTCCTTAGTCATCAAAGAGATTATCTTCTCAGTGTTTAGGAACTTACTTTAGTCTGTAAGCATAGCCTAGTCAAGAAAATATCCCTGTAAAATTCGAGTATGGCATGACAAGAGTTGTCTTTTCTCATGGCATCCATCTGAATGCTGGTCAGTTTACAAGTTAGAAAAAAAAGTCTCTAAGTGGCATTGCTACAACTTCACACTGGAAATGATATGAATGTTAAGTTTGTTCTTCATTTTACGTCTCCTGTGGATGACTGATCCTGCAGCAGGAATGACCAGCACATTGCAGTGGGGCTGTGGGAGGTAGAGCCTGCTTGTCTCCTCCAGCTGCATAGCTCTGGAGGTTTCCTGTTTGCATACCTAATCTGACACTTCTGCAGGGGCAGTTTGAATAAGAATGTATCACTTCTTAAAGTCAGTGTTCTGACCTTAGCCAAAAATATATGAGGGGTTGGTGTAAAGTACATCACCTCTTCTTCCCCTTGAAATCATGCTCACATAGAGAGTCTTCTGTGACTTCTAATAGATGCGGGATTACGTTCTATGTCTGTTTTAGGACTCTGCCTAGGCTTATTCACAAAATCTTACCTAGATTTCTATCTTTTTTTCTTTTCTGCCCTTTTAATTTTTGCCTAGTACAGGTTTTGGTTGGCTGTCCAAGATCTCAAGAAACAACCTTTACAGGATGTGACCACCAGAGTGGAAGAAATCTGGCAAGAGTTTCTAGCTCCTGGGGCCCAAAGTGCTATCAACCTGGATTCCCACAGCTATGAGAAAACAAGCCAAAATGTCAAAGACCCAGGGAGATACACATATGAAGATGCACAGGTTAGTTTTTGGTTTTATGGAACAACTGCTAATGAAACTCTTAGTTTTAATATGGTATTTCACTATCACATTGTCACTGCTCACTTGTAAGAAAAAGGAGATGCACAGTTTGAAGTGACTTTGAGGATATCTATTCAAGCTGGGTAAATGATATTTTCACTGAATCTATCTGTTATAACAGGCTAAGGCTCCTCTGGGAACAAATGTTCCAAAAGCTACAAGTCTGCAAGGTGCTGCAAGCTGGAGCCATGTCTCAGAGAAAACACAGATGAAAGAGTGCTATACAGTTCAGCTTGTCTGTCTGTGCTACCTGTCACCAAAGTCTGGCATATTTACAGAATGGCCAATGTCATATCAAAACCCTGGCTAACACACTTTTTCTGTATTTTATTTATTTATAGCTAATTATATCCCCCTGCCAAACCCCAAATGCAGCAGCTCCCTCCAATACAGCTAGAAATTTGTCCACCAGACAATACTTTAGAGTAATGATAGGACAGTAGGCAATGCAGTGAGCTTAATCCTTCTCTCCTAAGGCTCCAGATTTATCAGGGAAATTTTACGGATAAATTGAACATGGAAAATGCCTTGAGGAAAAGAGATAATTTGAGAAAAACAGCTACAACAAGGGTAAAGCTGCATAACCTTCTGGAAAGTGAAAATATAATTTTCTGATTTTTAAAAAATAAAAAGGAAGAAGGGATCATTTGGCAAATGTTACTAGGGACACAATTAAAAGATATCCTCCTCATAATCATTTTTATCACAAGACGTAGTAAAACCAACAGCAATGAAAAGAATTCCTGGGTTTTGAGATTCTTTTTAATTGGCATTCAAAGGCAATTCTTCAAAATACTCCACTAACAAAATATTTTCATCTCCGGGGAGATGTTGTAGACCACTTATACAAGCCTAGGCAATGAATTTTTCAAACCAGCATCAAATACTGTATTTTCCTGAATGCAATCTTGCTCCTTGGGGCCAGCATAGAAGGAATGTACACGAAGTTTCAAGGCCGTCCCCTGTGAATATCAGGCAAGTTAAATGCCCTTTTTAAAGCTGAGAAATACAGGAGTATGAAGACATTTTGGCTAAGATGTATTCTTCGCTTGGAAGTTGTAGTGAAAAAGAACTTCTTGCATCACCTGAAAAAAAAAATGATGATGGCAAAATGCAGGCTAAAGTAGATAGGTGAATAATGGGGGAATTGATTAAATTGATAAGTAGAAGTACTAAGAATAAGATGAATGCTTAGACAATGAGTATTTAATTAGAAGAAGACATGGAGGATTTAGCCTTGAACTGATCAGTTCACAATGTAATTGCCATTCAAAGGGGAGTTGGTAAAATCAAGCTGGAACTCTGGCACTTAGACTGCAATTTTAGCTCCTTGGGTTAATTTTATTTCAGTGGATTTTTACACTGACAGATGTCCCCAGTTCATCTGTTGTGGTTCATGGATGCAGAAATATGAGGCAAAGGCAGACCTTCAGGGCCAGCTATGGTTATTTTGGAGGTTGAATCTATGCCAAGAGAGGATAACACAATGTGGAAGGTGTACAGTGGGCTTCTGGTAGCTCTCCAAGGGCCAAGCAAGCTGTTTGTGAATGCTTGACTGGATAGCTGTGAAGGCATTCTAACAAAAGCAGGAAGAAGCAGGACATTGCTGAAGGGTGTAGTGCCCTAGTAGAGTTTTTACTGGCTCATCCTGGAGAAGGGACATTTTTGTTTGCACATCCACTTCATGAGAGCCAACGTAAATCGCCCCAGGGTGCTGTAAGTCTCCCAGGTACTACTGTGGTGTTTCTCACAGGTCAGCCCTGCCACCACAGAGGCTCTTGCCCATGAATCTGCAGCAGCTGCCTTATCTCAACACCCTGGCACCAGGAGTCCATGGGAGCTCCCACACATCCCACATTCCTAGGGACTCAGCCAGATACAACTAATCAAAACACCGTCTGTGGGAGGGGAAAATATGAATGTTGTCCTATCCTGTGTAGCTTTAGCACAAAGAGGAAAACAACTGAAATGTCCTTGTAAATAAAGAATGAGAAAAAATTTGACTCAACAGGACATTCTTTGAATGCTTGCAGGTCTGAGACACTAAGAGGAAGAAAAAGTTTTGGCCGATCTGAGAAAATTAGTGTAATACTCCTGCAGTGGAAGAATAGGAGAAGGTGATGTGACACTCTAGTCATGATTTGAGAGATCCACAAAATGCTAATCCTGTATAAAAAGTACTTGGGAAGGGCAAGGTGTGGCAGACCACAACCAGGCCAGCAAATGCTTTATGACAGGAAGTTGAAAGCAAAGCGTCGTTTGTTATCGGGTGCTTAACAGTCTACATTGATGTCCTTCTTTGCACAACCTTGGCTCCCAGCCCCAAAGAGCTCTCCCAGATGCTGCATACCATCTGGTAAGGCAACAAGCCTAGATAAAAACAGGGAGAAAAGGGGCTCTTGGCAAACATGCCTCTCACTTAAAACCTCTGTCCCCGGGCTAGTTCATGGTCAAAAGGTTTCTCTCTTGAAGAAAACCTCAGCTCTAAATCTCGTGCCTCACAGCACTCCTAATCCAAACCTAAATTTGCTGTGCATTTATTATTTTAGACAGACCTCTCTCTGAGATGGATTCCAAGTGTTTCGCCATTTCCCCATGTCAGCTTAAGGTACTTGCTGTGCTGTGTGTCCCTCAGTGCTGCTGCACTCCACAGTCCTGCACTGCTGGGCTTGCATAGAGCTGCCCCTCTGGCTGTGGCTCCCACAGGTGCCATCACCCACCCCATGCCTGGCTCAAGCTGAGCCACCACTTCTCAGCTCTGAGCAGAGTGTGCTGTGTTGGCTCAGCCTGCACTCCCCTCCCCAGCTGTCCAGTTTGTTGGTGTCCCTGTCCTTGAGCAGCCCAGCGCTGCTCCTAGCTCTGTCCTCATCCTCAGCTCTGCCAGCTATCTTGGACTGCAGCACCTTCTGTCATTTTAGTGCTGGGCCTCTCCAGAGGGGAGCCTACCAATTTAGCTGATTATTTTCTGTTCTTAAACAACTGTCCTCTGAGTAAAATATTATGATTATCAAACCATTTTCACTGGGGAGCAAAGCAGCTTTTAATACAAGGGGCATCGTCAGGAAAGGTCAGTTCAATTAAACAGTGAAGTACTTAGCAGGATGTAAGCTCCCACAGGAGTTATCAGCATCACTGAACAACCAGAGTGGGGCCCTGCAATATGAAGCAGGCACCACCAGTTCTAGAAAGTAAATAGGTTTGAGTCCATTTGAATGGCCTCTTTTGGCTAATGAAGCTGCTGACAGCCAAAGTAATTCATCTTTACATGGGAACACAGAGCTGTGAGTGTGACAGTTATGGCTTATCTGTACAACACATTATTAGTTTTTTAACCATTCTCCCCTACCCCCATCAAGCATCTCTTGCCTCCCCTGAAATGCCTTTCTGCCTTCAGAAAATCTTTAATCCATTCCTCAGTCCCTTGGTGTTGGAAGCTAATATCACTAGGATGCATTGTGTTTTGTTACAGTAATATTTGTAGGGACATTTAGCCTACATTTACTGGTAGCCTTCAGAGTCAGGTGTACCATGGTAAGGTAAGCCATACAGTTGTCTTTGGAATTTTTTCCCGTTTTCTTTGTTTATTTTTATTCGTTAATAAATAAAATAGAATTTTAGATCTACATTCCTTTACCTGAACTAACCAGCTGTTGTTTCTATGAAGATGATTCATGGAAATTCAGTTCTAATCCAGGCTCAGTTAGGGATTTTAACTGTTCTTTGCAGATCCTTGGCTAATTCCAGGGCAGATTTAGACCATAATGCTAAATTCCAGGCAGCTCAAACCAGAAATGTACCTGTCCCAGATTTGAAACATAGAATAATTTGGGACAGAAGGCAACTTTAAAGTTCATCTAGTCCAGCTCCCCTGAAATGAGCAGGGTGCATCTTCAACTAGATAGGATTCTCAGAGCCTTGTTCAACTTGACCTTGAGTGTTCCAAGAGACAGGGCATTCACCACCTCTCCGGGCAATCTGGGCCAGGGTTTCACTATATTTATTGTAAAAAGTTTATTTCTTAAATCAAATCTTGAGATTTGAGCCCAGTTCATGCTCTCAGCTGCCCCAGGTGTAGTTCAGTTCATTCTGGACTGTGATTGAGATATGAGTCCTTGCAGGATTCATCAGTAGTCAGTCATCAGTTTGCATTCTGGTTGTATCAGGAAGCTCAATCTGTTGACAGAACCTTACAGGATCCTATTGAATTCAAAACCAAACTCCAGGTTTAAGCCAGCATCTCTTGGAAGCAAAATGTCATTTTTTACCAATAAGAGAAAATGAGGGGTGACTTCTCCTGACTTTGTGTTTTCAAGCATGCACAGGATGTAAAAGGCCTGGTGGCTATTCAGTGGGCATACTGCACTCCATTTGTAGGTCTGGACCAAAATCATAGGATGGAAGGAAAACGTGAAAATAATAATTTATTGTGTGTCTGATCATCTTTCATATAAGAACTTGAAGAAACATTTTTCCTATTTTCCTAAAGTTTTGCCCAGGCACCCCAGTTACATGCATGCCTGTAAAGGACAATGACTAAGGATGGAGAATCAGGGTAACAGCAAAGCAGCTCTGGTTGGCAGTGCAGGCAGCCAGCAAGGGGACATGGTGCTCTGCCTCTAAGAGAGGACCAAGTCCACCTGAACCAGTGCTGCTCAGAGACCTTGAGCCTGCGCTGTGGGGAATTGAAAGCACTGCTGCACTGCATCAGTATTTATACATGAATGCTGTGCCTAGGGCTCCTGGAGGCTTTTGACAGCCTGCACCTTTCTGTAGAGATTAGGGACTGCACAAGGACTTGACCTTTGTTCCCTTCTCCGTCTTTGGCTCTGATTCTGTAGGACTGCAGGAGAAAATCCTTCCTTACACTGCACTCTGGTTCTCTTCCTCCTCTTTGGGTTATGGTGACTGTAGAAAATGCAGAGTCTCACTGTTGTGTATTTGTTACACTTAGAAGCAAAAGTGCAAGCTCCTGCCCTTGTGGATTTCACAAAACAACCTACAGCAAAATGGAATCTAAAATCAAAAGCCCCACAAATACAGCCAGAAGAGTAGTTAAGTGTCTGGAGCAGAAATAGGGAAGTGATTGTGGAGGCTTATGCTGGTGTGCCTGATGCTGTGCAAAGCAGGAAACAAAAGACTTGAAGCAACGGTTTACATAGGAGCAGATACTTTTTGTTATTATTTTCCTGTTTTGGTTTGTTGGGAGTTTTTTTTTCAAAAGGGACATATGCACCACACATCAGAAAGTACTTATTTTATCTTCTGCCTTCCATCTTAATTTGTGGTTTAGCAGTCGTGTTATATGAAAAACATCTACCATCCAGCCTTTGTCTTCCCTTTCTGTCTCTGAAGGCATCATGGATCAAACCACTGTCTAAGCTAATGTCCTTCTGTCACACACGAGCAGAAAAAGGGCCAGGAAAAAGTCACGAGTGACCTCTCTCCATTCAGACACAGTGACAGAAGGCAACAGATCTCTCCAAATGAAAGATCATGGGAATAGGGTAACAAGAACAGTCAGCATATTCCCACAGGACAATAGTCTGCCTGTTATTCAGGGTGCTGATCCTGCCAAGCTGTCTAAAACTACATGCATGAGTATTAACAGTGCCTCAGTGCCAGACATTTCCTACCTCCAAAAAATACCTTTAGATGGATTACATGGGAAAGTCTCTAGCTTGCTCCAAGATTGAATTCAACACTCAGACTCTGGGACTCTTGTGTCAGACTCTTGTGCACTGTGCTTCTTGAAAGCAAGAAACAACTGCATGTCAGATCCAGAGCAAGAGAATTTCCTCTTCATGTGAAGGTCAGGAAGCTGCTGATACTGTTTCCTTTCTCCCAGATAGGGAGCAAAAGTGCTTGCAAGTGCATCCATTCATCTAATCAAGAAGCCAGAACTCCAGGAGTCCACTTCTCGTGGACTGCGGGGTTATGGTCTCTTGCTGCTAAACCCATGTGCTGCAGGATAGTGATATTTAATTTTTTTAAGGGGTTGTTACCTTTTTAAGTGTTCACACTCCTAATTAAAAATTTAAGAAAAAAGCCCTGGGAAGATCTATCAGCAATTCATTTCATACCTCTGCTCAGCCTACAACAGGGATGAATGTGAGCTGTCAGGATGTGGTTTGGTGGCAAACAGTTAAAAGATTTCAATATACATTTGGACTCTGAGATCTTGAGCTCAGCTCCTTAACGGCAGCCCAAGATGACATAGCAGCAGATATCTTCCAGTCAAAATGTTGATGAGGCATGGAAAATTGTTTATATAGCCAGTATATGTTTTCTAGGTAGGCATCCATGCAGGGTTTGTTTTCCCCATCTCAGCATAACCAGCTTTACTCAGCAGCTGTGTTCTGCTTGTTTCTGTAGGGCTGTATCCTGCTCTATCTCCATCTCCTATGGAAAACAGAATGCCCCACTGAAATAGCATTTCCTTCTGCTGTGTGAGGGGTTCTGCATGTTCCCCTCCTTGGTACAGTTCAGCTTTTTGGCAGGATTTCTCATGGGGAAAACAAGGAGGAAGCCGCTGACAGCCTCTAGATGTCAGGGTGTTGACCAAAAGGTTAAGTAGGTACACCTCATAGCTGTACCACAGGATGGAAAAGCCTCATCTTCCTTGCTGCAACTCCTACATGTTGTATTGTTTGGAAAAGAAATGCCAGTCTCCTGAATGCTACAGAAGGTTGTACCCTTCTCCCAGGCAAAGCCTTTTCACTAGGGCTTTTTGCCAGCAGCCAGGATTTGGCCCATATTGAGAGAATCAGCCTCTTAGCCATGATCATTGTTCTCAAAACCTAAAGCTGCTCGTATGGTGTTAGACTACCGGCAGCCCACTCTTGTCTACCAGGATAGCCCTTGCTATATTTAGGACAAAATCCTCCTGCAGTACCAGGCTGACCCCTTAACTGTACAGCACTCAACAACCCTTTGCCTCTAGTCCTCTGCACTGCATCTGCCATAGACCCTTGACAGCTCTGCCCTCACATTTGTGTTTGAAGATATGAAGCAAACCAGTTGTCTCATCAATTTACAGAGAAGCCATAGCTAAATTTATGTGTTACTTTTATCAATGTGCTTTTCCATGAAAGATTTACATTGTGTTTCCAACTACATATCTACAGGGCTAAACAAAGGATTTCTGTGTATTACTCAAAATGAGCTCTCATTGCTTACAGTTATCCCTCTTGCTAAGGCTCCTTCTTACATTCCTGTGCCTTCAGCCCAGTGTAATTTCTTTTGTGGGCTGAAAAAGAAAATTATGCTTTTTAGTTTAGCAGAGAGGTTAGTCTATATTACAGGATTAAAATTCATCTTTTTTTCAGTAGTAAAGCAACATGGTTGAGTGTGAAGAAAATGCACCAGCTAAAACTTGGTGTAAATTATCATGTCCCTTGAATACTTGAGAGTTGCAAATAGATACTGCTCACATTTTCCAGAGCTAATTACTCTTAGGCCAAGACCCTTATGTGCCATTTAGCAACCTGAAGCATTTCTTTTCCAGCTATAAATCCAGGAAAGCCTCGCAGTACCGCAGCAGCTGGAGCACCCAGTCCCCCCTGTCCCTGCTAGATGGCAGCACTGCCGGGTATCTGAGAGGCTCCGGGAAGGGGCTCACCGTGGTTAATGCAGGCAGGCAGCTCGAACAGGCACTACAGCATTTTTGAAAAGAGTGAAATCCTAAGTGCAGAGACCAGAATAAGCAGATCCAGAAGCACTCGTAGTGGGGCTTTGGGAACATTAAAAGGAATTGAAATTAAACATACTTGTTTCCCTGCTTTCTCACCCCCACTGGTGTTTTCCCATCAAGTTCAATCAGGGCAAATGTGAAGGTCTCTTCTGCAGTTTCTTCACTGTTTGCCTCATCTCAATTGTGTCTACTACCAACTACTTCAGCTTCCAGAGCTGATATAGCAATTTTTACCGCTTTTTCTAAAGTGCATCTTAGCACCATCATTTAGGTTGAATGCTGTTGATCATAATTGCTCCTACAAAGTGTTGCATTCAGTTTTGGCACAAGTAACTGCTTAAAGAGAACTAGGGCTCCTTTCCTTTCTTTGGCTTTTTGGAAGACCCTGGTGATGGTATGGTAGGGGACCTGCTGGCCAAACAGGATTCTTGAGGATGAGCTGGGAAAAGTATAGCAACGTTAACAGGACACATCTCTAACAACCCGTGGATAGCAGGTTTTGCTGACTGCAGTATGTGTGTGTGCTGGCACAGGGGTTAACGTCAGCTCCTCTGCCACAAATGTCTGTGCACAGCAGAGGTGCCGACAGACAGGCACTAGGCTGCTGCCAAGTCTAATTGGAAGGTGCAGCAGTCACACACCATGTGCTTGCAGAAGCGTCTGCTTTCTCCTTCCCACGTCCTCTTTGTGCTATAGAGACAGCTCTTCCAAAAACAAACTCCAGGCAGGTTCTCAGCTGGCATCTCTTCCCATCCTTCCAGCAAAGGCCACAAGGCCTTCACTCAGGCAGCACTCTCTCATGCGTGAATCTGCAGCAAATTCCTCCCCAGTGCCAAGCATACAGGTAGCACAAATATTAGCATTCATTGCAGTATGCTGTTATTTATTTAGTTGTTTAATCTACTGCTTTACATTGCTTATGGCCTTTTCCTTTAATGGATTTGTCTGACATGCTGCAAATCTCCTTTGCAGTTGGCCAGAGGTTTGGCTGCATGTTTGCAATACAAAAGGGGTCTCCAAGTCGGCTCTCACTAGTTAATACCAGATGTTGGTGACAAGGTGAAGGAGCGCTCCAAAACAATCCAGGGGGATAGCTACAGAAAGGAGGTTTCTGACCAGTTTATGAAAGGCAAAATGGACCCTTGCAGCTCAAGTGCATCTCAAAAGCTATCTAGCCTTAGTTTAAAGCCCCCAAAATGAGGTAAAAATCATGGAATAGAATCATTAAAGTGGGAAAATACCTCCAAGATCATAAAGTACAACCTTTGACCAAACACCACCATGTCAATTAAATCACAGCACTAAGTGCCACCTCCATTAATTTCTTGAACACTTCCAGGGCTGGTGACTCCACTCTCTCCTTGGGCAGCCCATTCCATTGCTTAACCACTCTTTCAGTGAAAAAATTATTCCTGATGTCCAATCTGAATCTCTGCTGGTATAGCTTGAGGCCATTTCTTCTCCTCCTGTCACTGGCTGCCTCAGAGAAGAGGCTGACCCCCACCTGGCTACACCCTCCTTTCAGACAGTTGTAGAGTGATAAGGTCTCCTCTGAACCTCCTTTTCTTCAGGCTGAGCAACCCCAGCTCCCTCAGCTGCTCCTCATATGAGTGACTTTCTAGACCCATCAGCATTCTCATTGCCCTTCTCTGGACCCGCTCCAACACCTCAATGTTTTTCTTGTACTGATTGGCCCAGAGCAGAAACCAGGATTTGAGGTGAGGGGACAATCACTGCCCTGGTCCTGCTGGCCACGCTATTGCTGACTCAGGCCCTTTGGCCTTCTTGGCCACCTGGGCACAGGTGGCTCATGTTCAGCTGCTGCAGACCAGCACCCCCAGGTCCCTTCCTGCCAGGCAGCTTTCCAGTCACTCATGCCCCAGCCTAAAGCACTGCCTGGGACTGTTGTGACCCAGGTGCACTTCACCTTGCTGAACCTCTTACCATTAGCCTTGGCCTGTTGATTCAGCCTGTCCAGATCCCTCTGGAGAGCCTTCCTGCCCTCCAGCAGATCAACACCCCCACCCAGCTTGGTGTCATCTGTGAATTGGTTGATGGTGCACTCAATCCCCTGATTCAAATCATCAGTAAAGACATTGAACAGGGCTGACCCCAATACTGAGCCCTGGAGTCACCACTGGTGACTGGCTGCCAGGATGTAACTCCATTCACCATCACCCTCTCAGCCCAGCCATTTTGATAGTTTTAACCCAGCAAAGAAGGTACCCTTCCAACCTGGGGATTGTCTCCTTCTCCAGGAAAAGGCCATGGGAGACAGTATTGAAAACTTTGCCAAAGTCCAGGTAGACTTAATCCACAGCCTTTCCCTCATCGACCAGGCACGTCACCTGGAGATCAGGTTGGTCAGGCAGGACGTGGTTTTCCTACATGCATGCTGGCTGGGTCAGAACACTTGGTTGTTCTGTACATACTGTGTAATGGTAGTCAAGATGATCTGTTCCACAAATGTGCTAAATGGGAAACCAGTGCTTGAAGTGAGCAAAGAATTTGCCATTTCTCCTTATTCTCCATCATCATCTAAAGTTTGCAGCTGTGTTGAGGCACAAACAGGGAAAAATTTCTATCAGCAAGTTCAAATTTACGGGCTTTCTGGAAGCTAGATGGTGTTCAGAGTACATGAGAACATTTTGCTTGGCCTTCACAACTCCAAAAAATCTGAAGCCTGTCGCAGAATATCAAGATGGGTAAAATACTGGTGGAATTAGGAATGGATGTTTAACCACCAATTCTCTTCTCATTCATATACACAAATCAGAGGAAAGAACCAAGGTTTTCTGCTAAAAAGAAACATTCTTAACAGAGAACATAATTCCTGGGATTGTGTGAGTCCGATATTATTATTTTTTTATCATTCAGGTTTTTTCACACATTTTTCTTGAGTGTTCCCAAGGTTCTGCTTATCTGGCAGCCATGCCATCCTCAGGGTCACTGTGCTTTGACTGTGAGGGGGAAGAGAGACCTGAGATCACATTGCAGCACATCGATTTGGAGCAGGTGCAGCTTTGAGATGGTTTCTGCTATCTCAGCCACCTCCCACATTCCCGTCTGGATTGTAAACTTTATTTTTTCCTCCCCCTTTCCCCTCTTGTCAGGAATAATTTACAAAGCCTGTCCTTCATCTCTTTCCAAAGGTAAAGCTTGTGGAAGGAAAATAGCCAAGAGATGCTGAACCTTATCAAGGTTTATTTCCCTGCATTTAAGCTGTCAGCTGTCAGGGGTGGGATTTCCTGTTGGTTTCACATAATTGTAAAAGAGAAATTTTTTGTGATTTATCTCATTGGTTCATTTTTTTCTAGGAGGAACAGTATTTGCCCCTTTTAAATGTACTGTTGGTTCTTCTTTATATCATGTAATGGCTGTGGCAAGTGGAATGGTTATGTTGTCTGAAGTGTAACTCTCATGACAGAAGACCAAGTACAGAGAGTATGCTCAGTGAAGTTGGACAGCCCCCAGGACCCCCAGGACTGCATATTTTTCTCCACCATGGAGGAGATGTGATTCGGGTGCATAAAACACAAAAGAGGGTCTGCCTTTTTCTCATGACGAGATGTAAGCAGATCCCATTGCCTCTGTTGCCTTGGTTCAAGAACTGGGAAACAACAGTCATGGGGACATTTGATAGCAAACCTGCTCTGCTTGCAGGAGTCTTTTAAGGGATTTGTTTGCTTCCTGGAGATGAAATCCTCTGCAATTACAAAAGCAGGTTTTTGTGTCACTCTCCATGTTAGACTGACATTTCCCAATGTGCATCCATTGTCACAGGGGAGTATCAGTACAGCCGGCACTCATCAGCAGCATGCTGTGTGAGCGCCTGAGTGACTGGTCAGCTCAAAAAGCCAGCTTGCCTGGCCTCTCTCACACGTGTCAAGTCAGTCCCTGTCCCCACTTACAGCTGCCACTGCAGTGGCCTGAGATGGCAGCTTGGTGCTCAGAAAGAGCTGGCAAGGCTGCCAGGGAGACCAATGGGACACGTCATGTCAACTGCTGGCCAAATCTTGAAAGAATTCTTTCTCCTGCCATTTATCTGGTTTTATAAGCTACCTTGTCTAATGGTTTAATAGATCACTTGGGCAGTTTTGTTAGATGATTATTTTAAATCCATGGGTTTGCAGTGTAACTCCCTAAAGGATTGCTGTCTTAGGGCTGGAGCAGGGAGCTATGAGACTGAGCCATACTTGGGAAGTGGTACATGGCAATGGCTGGGAGAGGTTACACCACCTATATGAAATGATCCTCCTGCTCTTGTGCAGATAGGGCACAGGAACTTCCCATGGCAGTTGTAAAGAAGTGTTGCAGTGATAATTCTGGACAGACTACTCACAGTGCAAGAGACTGGTATGTCCAGAGCTGCAGCTGCATTGTTAAAAATTACATAGGTAGTGCATTTACTTTTTCTATTTAGAGAACTAGCAGCAGTGAGCTCATTACCTGGTAATAAACAACTTTACAAAATGGAGAATTATCTCAGTATTGGGATGGAAAAGCTCAAATTTCTTACCAGCACTGTCCTGTAATGTAAGGGAGATTGTGCATGTTTATAAAGTGCATTGCCCTGGGAGATTTCAGTCTTCAGTAGGTGTCCTTTCTTTCCACCGTGTGATAAAAAAGTGGAAAAAAAAAAGCTGCTCAGTAAAATAAGAAGTGAGAGACCGGTGGGTTGCAATGATCCAAAGTGAGCTAAAAAGCCACGACAGAGGAGGACAAGACAATTTGCACAAGTTGCACAGAGCAACTAAATCTAAGCCCACACCTCTGCCTGTTGCTCTGGCTTCCACAGAATATGATCAGTTGTTAGATCTCCAGTAGCCTTCAATGTATTTATAAAATGAGGAGCTGCTAAACACTAGTTGTAGGTTCTCCCTACAGTTGCAGAAGTTGCAGATTCTAGAATGCATGAGAGAAAATAGCTTGATGGCAAAGAACAGAGTAGGCTACAGACCAAAACAAATGTTCCAGCCACTGGCTTTTCCCATCCTGCAGCTAGATTTGGTGTATAAGTGGGCTGGACACACACTGCAGCCGCAATATGAGCAATCTTCATGGTGCAGTCTCAGTAGGGATTTTCACTGTAGCAATGCAAGTTGTCCTGTACTGTTGCATATTGGAAGGCTGTCTTTGCTGATCTGAGCAACTGGCTCAGATTTCCAGTAGGTGCTTCAGAAATCCAGTGTTATAAAATCAATTACTAGTGCATCATTCATGTCTTCATTCTAGAGATTCTTGAAAGCAAGTCCTTTGAATTCTTACAATTAAAAAATACAGTTTGCTTCTGAAGCTATGCATGTCCCTCCTTTTCCTACCCCCAAACTTCTTTCTTCATTAGCATTCAAAACCTAGGAATAGTTATTCCCTGTTTGAGTATATCTGTGGTGAGCAGCTGAAAGGTAGCAGTGTTGCTGTTTAGTGATTCCAAGATGTGAAAAGCAGAGAAAATGCTTCATACCAATTAGCTAACTGCAGTGGCAGCAGGGCTGTGGCTGTGCAATAGTCCTATTTCAGGGAAGGGCTTTAGTTAAGAAGGCAGCTTGGGGTTTATTTCATCTCAGGATCTAAGCAATTTTTTCTCCTTCTGACCACCAGATACTGAGTTTATAATGTTTTAAGGTCAGATACATGAAGTTGTCTTGACATGAGCAAGAATGGTAGTTGCCACTGGCATGCAGGTGGGTCATATGGCCAGCCTTGTGTGTTCTCCTTTGCCTCTGTCTTTGTGGTAATGAAAACTGGAAATTATTTTCCAAAAATGTTATCATCATGTTTCAAACCAGACCCAGTTGTCTGACCACTGGTAAAGAAACCATTTGGAGCCCAAAGACAGTAAAACTCACACTGAGCAAAATGTTAATATAAATATCCCTGTCACCCACCATGTTGCCTCAGCCACAGCACCTTCCTGCCCACCTCAGCACCTGTCCCACCTGCACTCTGCATGTACTGGCTGCTGCAAAGAGGATCACTAAGAGGATGAAGGCTCTGGAGACCCCTCAGGCTCTTTACTGTTGGTGGGCTGTAGGAAAAGGGTAAAAAGCTAGCCTGTCATTTCTTCTCAGTGCAGCTAACAAGCAATTTGCAAGTTCCCATATGAAGCTATTTTGAGAATGAGAAGCTCCTTTAACACAACAGTCTATTCTGAGGGTGAAAAATAAATGCATCTGTAATAACAAGGGATTTGTCCCGTGAGAATCAGTAAAGAAAATATGTAA
Source organism: Donacobius atricapilla (assembly GCA_013397315.1). Classification (NCBI taxonomy): domain Eukaryota; kingdom Metazoa; phylum Chordata; class Aves; order Passeriformes; family Mimidae; genus Donacobius; species Donacobius atricapilla. The sequence continues at coordinate 320,754 of WBMY01017413.1, forward strand.
ACAATCCAAGAATCTGAAGATTTTACCGTGTCATTCTGTGTGTTGTGGCTGCCCTTACAAAAACAATTGGCTACAAGGTGCCCACTACTCATCAGTCTTCTCATGGTCCTGGAAAAGCACCATTTAGGTGGGCTTGTTTCCCAGGTAGTTACAAAGAACTCATTAGGAGGACATGGAGTCTCCTTGGAAACCTTAAGAGGTAGCAGTACAGGCAAACTGGTTGAAGTGTGGTTGGGTTTAAATCAATGGAGTCCTGGGTTTATGCTAGCTGAAGTATTTAAGAGAGAACTGATGTTGAAAATCCTTATTCAAGCGCAAGAATAGAAACCTTTTGATGATCATATCCATGATGTGTATTATTTTCCCTCTTCTTATCTTTGGGCATACTTGGGTCATTCTGTCCTGCATAAATAGAACAAATGTCCCACAGCTGGATGTCAAATCTCATGGCAATGATGTATATAAGGAGTATGAAACTGTGCCCTACCATGTGTTTTTTTCTGAAGCAAGAAGGGTGACAGTTGCTAAATAGCTTTATATGAACGATTCTATTGCAAAATCTTGTGCTGTTCTTTGGATAGTCGGTGCTGCACAAATGAGGATCTGTCAAGACTAAAAGCAAGTATGGAAATCAACCAGTAAAAATTGTTCCATGCCAGAATCTAGCTCAAAGAATACATTTATGCTGTGTCGAAGGAAAACCAGTGGCCCTCATAGGACTACACCAAATAATGTAAGAAAGCTGAATTAAGCAGTTCTTCTGTGTAAAGACAGGTCATTGCTAATTACCCATGATAGTGAAGATAAGGGAATTCTGCTTGGCTTGTTAACGTACCAAAATAAGCTATGCGACTTCTGTCTGGTTTGGTTCTTCTAAATTTTCACGTACAATGGCTTTAGGGCAGGAGAGAATATTTCACGTTGCATAATTCACTATAGATAAAACTGCTCATTAACTCTATAAAAGTGCTTCCTTGGGCAAAGTCTAAGAGAAAGGTCCAAGGTGCCTGTTTTTCTCTTGAGCTCCTTTAGTGTGTGCTCACTCATTATCTGGTCAAAGTATTTTGATTTTATTTTCTTGGTGTTTGGGATAGTATCTTTTGTAAATCCAGGGATAACTAGGAGAAAAGCTGACTGTGTTGAGGGATTCTCAGCGGGAAAGTAAAGCTTAGCAAGGAAATTAGAAAAGGGTACGTTTTAAGTCCTGCTGCAATGAAACACCACTTTGTAAATTTGAAGATAAACATAGTAACTGCTCTCAGAGCAAACTGGTAATAGTAGTTTGACTTAAGAGAAGACCCTAAGAGAGAGAGAAAGAGAGAGAGAGACTCATCTAATGTAACTTTTTACATATGATGTATCCATCTACATCAGAGTAGTAACTTCCCTTCATAGTCGCAGCAGATAGGGGCTTTTGCAGGACATTGACATGTTGGCTTACTTGAGTGCATGTCTAAAATGGAGATGAAATGTGTGTAAGTATCAATTCCCCTCCATGAACAGGAAGGGAGTGCTGGGTGATTGTTCAAGTATCTGTAACTTGTGAAATGAAACCTAATCTATGAGACAGCTTCTGGTGTTTATTTCTTCTTTCCAGGGTAGGCACTTTCTTATAATCTGGGGACTTCAGAGAGTTGCAATCTTTGCCGAATAATCCTGATGAGCAAATAATATGTGCCAGCCTTTGGGGTGAGGGCCATCTCTTTGTTTTGTGTTCATACAGCCCCAGGCACAATAGGGTCCTGCCCCAGGATGGACCTCGTGTACTCTACCACAACACAGATAATCAATAATAGCAGACTTAATTAGAGCTCTGATCAGTCTCTCCTCCTTCCAATTCTCTGTGTTTTAAGTCCCTGTGATGTCTAAATGAGATTTGATAACAATTCTCTGTCTCTCATTCCCTCCCCATCCCGCAGGAGCACATTTACAAGCTGATGAAGAGTGACAGCTACGCACGCTTTCTGCGTTCGAACGCTTACCAGGACTTACTGCTGGCGAAGAAGAAGGTATCTGTTGGAAAGGACATGCTTGCATCTCTTAGCACCTCTTGATTCTCGCCTGCTGCTTGCTGCTAGTGTGAAAATATTGTTTCCTTTTTTGTTTTTCCTTTAAGAAGGGAATGAGCACTTTTGTCTTCTTCACTGGGGGCATGGCATCTGTGTGCACAGCCTGCCTCAGCATGACTTCGGGGAAAACATGGTGACCCAAGGTAAAAGTAGTATAGAAAGGTATTTGTCTGGCACAGCTGTCTCCCAAATTCAGTGTAGGCAATACAAATTGTATTACCTCTTTCTCATGGAAAAGACAGTGCGTGATATGAGAAGCAGAACCCATCAATCTGTTTATGACTGGTGCAAAATTTACCTATTAAGGTTTTCACCTCCCTAGTCTCACCGTGTGATATTCCCTTTGGATGCCTTATCTATAGATCCCCCTGCAGCATATCCCATGCTCCTTTCCCTTGCCTTTGCCTCCCCAGAGATGCTTCCTTTTCCTCAGAGACAGGAAATAATTGCAATGCATGAAGTAATCAAGAATTCCAGCCACATTGTCTCACAGGAAATCTGAGTTTGAGCTCTTCTTATCCTTTTTGGTATCTGCATGAGCTCTGCCAGCACCATGATTCTGTCAGGAGCCTCCAGATCAGCGTAGCAAAGGAGTGGTTACGTAGAGTTACCACTCCTGTCCTTGAGTCCCCTCTTTCTAAGGGTCTAGGAGATAAGCTACTGATTTCTGCATTTGTGGCTGTGCTCAAATGCTTCCTGCAACTCCTGCTTAATTCCCATAGCTCTCTGTGTGTGTCTGTGCATGTGCATGCCATGTACATGTGTGTATGTCCCACTTGCATTTGGCTCCCAGGACTGTACATAAACTGACTCCTGTCTCCTGCAGCCTGAGTGTGTGGTTTCTCATCATCATCTTCCCTGCTGTTTTTCTGCTGCATTCTCTGTGTGCTGCCAAATTACATTGCATCGGCACAATACATAGAAATCCCGGTGGTATTTTTGTCCTGATTGTCATTGTGTGCCCTAAAAGCATGCATATGGTGACAAAAGGAGACAAGCCCCTCTGTCTACTGTGCCTAAGACTACTGGCAGGTGGATTAGCCAAAGGTAGTGGAGGGCCACAGTCAGCCTTCTGTTTCAAAATGTCTGGTGTGAGACAGCATAAACCAGTGCTGCTTACATTTAGAAGGGTTAGACCTGACTTAGTTCAGAGACTGGGGAATGAAGAAGGTGTGAGGGAAAGTCTTCTGATAGTATAAACCGTAAAAGCCTCTGCCATCTTCCCCAGCAGCTTATGGCTCCCCTACCCCCCAGTCTCCATTGAACACATGAGGGTTCATGTGCTTGAAAGCCAGGAGAGCTTTCTCCTCTCAGCCAAACCCATTCGAACCAAAGGTTTATTTTTTTGCAATCCTTGTTTGCTGTCAGATCAAGTCCTGGACGTGTCAGCATGACATCCTCATTCCCCTGCAAACTGCCGCAGGAGCAGGTTTTGGTGTCATGTTAACACAGCCATGAAAGCAAGAATCAAATGTCTTTCAGAAAGAGCTGTGGGTGCACGACTAAACATACGAAGGCACAGAAAAGGCAGGAGTAGATCTGTGCAGATGTGCTGTTCATCAGCTTCCCATTATGCAGGAGGGGAGTTGGTGTTAGTCCAGAGTCTGTAAAGCTCTTTGCAACCATATTACATTGTATTGGGCAAGTGAATGTTTTGGAAACAGTGTAGGTACAGAGATGATGATAGAAAGAACATGATATTTCTCTGTGCTGAGCTACATGGTCCTACCTTTAGGACGTTTGGTGCAGCTTTGAGAGGCAGCCTTTTAAAATTCCTCTAAATAGCTGAAAAGCAAGGGAAGGAAAAGAGGAACCCAGTGACATATCAGAGCCTGCATGGATGGAGGATTTGGTTTAGAGCTTGCAAAGTCCTGGATTTACTGATGTGAATAGAAATTCACTGCAGTTCTTTGTTGTGATGAGTACATCTCTCTGAGGCCTGTCTTTCCCCAAAGTCATTATCCTCAGATGGGTTGTATACCACGCTGATACGACATAGCTTAATTTCATTACTGAAAATAAGTTCTATCAGAAGCACACCATGATGGACATGGGATAAAAGAGTTGCTTGCACTAAGCAAATGAACTATGGCTTCAGATTCCCACATTAATGTTTTGTGGATAAGTTTGTGTCATTTGGGATTTTTGCCCTCTAACACTGGGTTGTGGCAAACTGAGAGGGCAGGAAAAGGGGAAAGGTAGACCTTGTGGCTAGGGCACAGAACTGGGAACTATAAAATCTGTATGCTTTCCCTGGTTACCCCACCTAATTTCTTGTGTGAGCTTGGGGAAAAAAGGTTCAACCTCGCCTGCCCTATATCCTCCTCTTTTTCAAAAGGCAATAATAATAGAGACCTGCTCAGCAGAGAGATGCCAAAGCTTGATTAGTGCTTCAAAACCTACTTCACATTTCTGGTATTTTTAAAATACTGTAAGTTTGAAAAATTATTTTCTTCTGCGCCATACAATAACCACAGATGTGGGAGCTTTCCCTCCCTGCTCTGGCAGTACAGTAATGGAGAGGAAGGAGGAAGAAGAAATTATGGGTTGGGATTGAGATACAATGACAGAATTATGAGGGGAACATATTGTTCACACCACTAACTGATGCAAGACAACAGACATAGGCTGTGTACAGACCAGACATACATACTTTGTTAATCCATTTTAGATGTTTTTTCCTCCGTTCTTCCCAGTGTCATTATTGCAAGTAACCACAGTATTATTGGCCTCAATCCTGCAGATTCATGGTGCTCAGCAGGGAACATGAGGTTGGCCTCCAGCAAGGGTGTGATTGGAAGCAGTGAGCTGCAGAGGGGAAAAACTGGGTGTAGCCTTCTGCCTTGAACAGAAAGCCTCCTCCCTGCCAGGCTGGAGGAGAGATGAGAGCACAGCCCTGTCCTCAGAAGGAATGGCCATATGCCCAGCCGAACTGGAGCTCTGGGCCCTCATTCCCAGCCCCGCCTCTGCAGCAGGTAGAAATCATGGATCTGCTGAAAGCATCTGGCTCAGCAGCAAAGGGTTGGATGTGCAGAGATCCCTGAGCAGCGACTCACTGCATTTTATTTGTGTATCTATGCAACACATCCTGCTGGTGCTACACAGAGCCAAGCACTGACCTGCTGTTTCTGCTGATAGGCACCTTGCTGCAGGGTACTTACAGCAGGTAATCACTGTTGCACTGCCCTCCAGCCCTTCTCCACAGTAGCCAAAATGGTGGCTGGATGTCCTTAGACAGCAGTGATCCACCTGTCAGGACAAACGTCCTCAGTCGAGGCAAGGAGGCATTTTGGCAGGGTGACTTGGCTGCGTGGCAGGAGTTTATTCCCTGGGGAAAGAGCACTGTAGATTAGTTAGTGCACTATGGAAGGGGATGCGAGTGCACAGGAACTTTTGTTAATGGTGAAGAAGCAGCCAGACACGTGCTCTGCTAGTTATTTTTGCAGAGAAGGGAGCGAATGGAACAGAAAAGACCTCGAGGTACTTTCCATTACTCACAATAAAGGTGAAACAATGACAATGGTTGGCATCTCTGCATTAGCTGAAGCGGCAGCTGAACTGTCATGGTGCTGGTGTTCATGTCAGCCTGGCAAGGGGTGGCTTCCTGCCATCCGGCCCTGCCCATAGGCAGGGAAGCATCCTGGAAAGGCAGCCTCAGCTGTAGTGCAGACAGGCTGCAAAGCCATGGGAGTGAGCCCTGCAGCACTGAGGGAAGAGCAGGTTGGTATTTTCTTGGTTTAGAGCACTGTTTTGCTCTCCAGCTGGTTCAGGGAAGTGTGAATTCACCGTGATCCTATTCAAATGAACACACAATGTATGCAAAATACTCCGGCCCCTTCGTAGCACTGTACATGCCCTTTGCTTTCACAGTTTGGACAGGTAGATCTGACCACCTGAGAAGCCCAGGATCTGCTCCTGGCCTTTTCTGAACTGGAGGTCAGTGATATTATTATCCTTTTTATTTATCTGATGTCATTCCCTCTGGAACACATTATTTTTCATCAAGTTAAAGTTCAAAATAAACCCCACTTCACACCCCAAAGTCTCATACCAAAAAAAAAAAAGGATTCAATAGCCAACAATATAAACCCAGGGAGGGAGGAGGTAGAGAATTTTGCAGACCTTATGTTCAGAAGACTGAGTATTATATATGTATTTCCCTACCCCTTTCCAGATCCCTGGCAAAAAATGTCAGCAAGGGAATACTTAGGAGTTTCAGGCCATGAGGAACAGGCTCAATTCCCAGCACACACCTTTTGAAGCATTGTTTTTAACAAGACACCCAGTGCCAGCTGCTCTGTATTGTCCAGGAAAGTTCCTATTGCAGATTATGCCCTCTTCTCAGTCCCAGCAGGGCAGACATGGCCAGTTAGATTCAGTGGCAGGACTTGTCTTGAATGTTGTAAAGATGCTGAGCAAATTTCTCATAATTATTTTTAATAGTGTCAGCTGATTTTCTTCAGTTTTCTTCTACTTAATTTCCATGCAAGTAGAATCTACACAAATGAACCTAAAGTTTGGATGGCTGGGTAAATGATTAACCATGAAAACAAAGGAAAATTCAGCCAGTCAATAATTAGTGAATGGCTTCTATGTGGTGAGCTCTATTTTTCTGTATCTGCCTGGGCTGAGAGGTTTTCATCTGCAGCAGGGATGGTTGTTTCATATTTTATCCAAATTCTTTGCCATTAGCTGGTGGAGTCTGCTGGTGTATTTACTGGCAAAGATTGCATTTTTTGCACCTGGGAGGACTGCATGACCTCGTGTGCTCATGTGTTTGTTTGCCTTTTCCCCTTTGCACACACAGTGTATGTTTGTGCAAAGGCTGCTGTAGCTGTTGCAGCAGGCAATGGCTCCGGGGTCCACACCCTAGGTCTGTTCCCCAGACTAGGTTAGGCATGATTTGGTCTTTCTATAATTATTTTTTTTTTTGCACTTTGTTATTTTTAAATTTCTTTCATCTGGTGTGCAAGGCAGCCTCCCCAGCTCAGCCCCGTGCTGCAGAGCTGTGGGCAGGCGTTCCCTACACGGCAGGCTGCCAGCCACACGGGCAAGCAGACAGGAAGAGCCAGTGAGCTGCACAGCCAGCACCCACACCCACGGACATTCAAACTGCTCAAGCCAGCTCATCACTCTGCAGCCAGCCTGCCTCAGCTGCTTTTTATTTCACTAGAAAATGTCATGCTTTGACTCAGAGCTGGATGCTATAGGGATGAGCTTTCCACGCATCCAGCTGGTCCCAGCCTGCCACCGCCATGCCAAATGTGCAGAGTGACTGCAAACCGAGGTTTGCAAGGCACTTCTGTGAGACTGTCAGTGCTCTCTGTGGCTGCTTCCCCACACTTCTTCAGCTGTGGTAGGCAGAAAACAGCCTTGTTTGGGGCTCTCTGTGCCAGACAAGCTCTCAGCACCTCAACAAGGTGCTCATCACCTTTGAAGACCACCATCCTGCCCTTCTGGTGGCTGGGAACATGCATCACCTGGCTGGTATAAAAACAGAGATACTAAACTTTGACAGCGAGTGCAGGAGCAAAATGTGGCCTGTAGCCAGGATTGCAGCTCACTATCCTTTGACCCCAGGGCAGACCTGAGCCCCACTTGAAAATGCAGTTGGGTCAGACACTTGATTTTCCAGCCTGCAGGAATGTCGTGCTGCAGACTTCGAGTGCCTTGCTCCCCTAAGGAGCCTTGCAGAACACTCAGTCTTTTGTTCAGGTATTTCTTCTTTCGAAATTGTGTCTTTAACTTGGCTGCTGGTGGGTCTTGCCACCCCTGCAGGAGATCAGCGCAGAGGCCCAGTGCCCAGCTGGGCACTGCTGTCCTCAGTCCTGCTCAATGGGAGATGTCCAGCCAAGGTGGCAGGCATTCAGCTTCTCTTTGTCACCTCTGCTGCCTCGGGGTGTAGGGACACCACTGAGGCTACTTCCAGGAGGGAATCTGTGATTCTCTGAGCACTTGCATGGCTCTAATACTCAGTCAAAGCGTGAGGCTGATGTTTCTTTCCCCTTTCCTCTACTCTCACATGCAAGGAGAGGCAACTACCCCTTGGATTAATGCATGTTAAATACTCCTTTGGGTACCATTGGACTGGGCACATCACTGCCTTCCTGCCAGCCATGAAGGCTGCTTCATTCCTTGGTACTTGTGTTGAGGCCCTGGCTCCATCCTGTGTGTGGGCTAAAATGATGCACCTCTAGTTTTCACTTTTGACAGAAGTTTGGGACATCAGAGCTGATCCTGTGGCTTCCTCAAATAGTTGTAAGTGTGGAGGTTGCTTGTTTCTTTCTTCTAAAAGAAGATAAAGAATATTGCTTGTCTTAAAATGGCCTTATGTTTTGGTCTCATCAAAGATGATGTAGCCGGAACGATCTGCCCCATCTCTCCATGGGATGCTTAAGACTAACCTTGTAGACATCAGAGAGCTGTGAAAGTTGTGATAAACATGCAGAAGAATCAAAGGCTTTGCCTAGACTCAACTACACAACTTCTCATCCAATTTATCTGGTATGGTTTCGGCTTTTTTATGTCTTCTCTATCTGATTTTTGCACTGGTCCTTTGTCCTGGGGGTTGTTACTGCAGCTGAGTCTGTGGCAGGTGATATGTCAGGTAGGTGCCTCTCTAGTGCAGTGCTTGTTTCCAGTGCACTGTGATGCACCATCATTACAGCGCTTGTCCCTTACATGTAGCGCCTTACTCCCTTCATGGCAGTTTTACTTCCATCTTACCACCTCCATTTTGCTGGCTCACCACATTAAAATAAACATCTCTCCTGGAAATCAGCAGTGCCCACAGCTTTCTGACTAGAGTGAGCTTTCTTTTGTAGCATTGAGTTTCTTCTCTTCTCTACAGCATTTTTTGTCTCTTAGATGTTCCAGCAAACATGCCAATAAATTGTTTAGTTCTTCCTTGTTAGTGGCGATTAGATCTCCCTTGTGCCAAATGAACGAAGCGCTGCAGTGAGCAACATTCTCACGGATCTGTTAATAAAGCCATCATGTACACGCTTGTTTTCTCACTGTGCAATTGAATGTCTTCTTGCATATGAATAGTCCTGTACTCCAGGTTCAAAAATATCAGTGCCCCAAGTTGGTCTGTATCTTTCCATTCTCTTGCAAAGACATGTATATGCTGTCTGGTGTTTTGATGTAGCCAAATTTACTGGAAATATGCCTCTACTCTTTGGATAAATAGAATAGTGTAGGTTCACTGGCAGTAACTCCAGTGGTGATTTTCTTCCCGTGCTGTATTCACTCGGACATTACTTTTTAATAGTGTGAAAGCTACTGTAGTTTTTTTCATCTCTCTACACAAGTAGATGGGAACCTCCGATAGCTGTTTGGCAGATGTTAACCAGAACCAGATGTCCCAGCTTGAACAGTAACAGAAGGAAAGTTCAGTGAACAAAAAATCAATACCAACAGCTGTAAGACACAGTGATGCCCAGGCATATATGAACCATTCAAAAAATTCACAGGGGAAAAGTGACATTCTCTGAGAGCAAAAGTAGTGATGTCTCTCATCCTTTAAGGCATTTTGATTTCTTATGTTTGCTGTTGCAAACATTGATTTCTGCTTTTTACATTTTTTTACAACTTTTTCTTCTTGCTGCTTCCTTATATTTTGCTGCTGTTTTAAAAGACTGCATTTAAGCTGAAGGGGTTTTTTCTGTATTTTTATCTCCCTACTTCGTTCCCTGTTAAGCCAGAGAATGAGCAAGGTCGTAGAACTTCTCTAGAAAAGTTCACTCGCAGTGTGGTAAGTTCCTTTTCTTTTCCCTCCTCCCTTTCCTCTGAACTTCATTTTCAGTTGGGGGAAATGTGGATGCTTGACTTTTTATTTCATCCTTTATTTTTGCAGCTAGCATCTTTGCAGCTTCTTTTTCAATACTGTAGCTCATCTAAATAGTAGCTCTAAAGAAGGGGCTGGGGGTGGGGGGAGAAACAGCAAAATGCTCATTCCAGTTTATCATCATTGCAAAAGCAAATTGATTTTTGTCTAGATTTAAACACAAAGTTTCCTTTTTGCTACATTCCCACTACAATATTTGTTGTGGCTTTTCCTTTCACAGTGAAGTAGAAGAGCATGGTTCTCATAGCTCCATTGCAGCAGTATCCGTACGGTTCCATAGTGCATGGATAATGATCCCGTCACATACATACCCACCCACAACGCTTCCTCCGTTGCCCCCATCTGTCAGTGCTCATTGTAAATAGCGATGTGCGATACTTTGCCTTGTTCACGACACTGATACTGGAAAAGGAGCACAGTCACAGCAAGGAACGCGACACTGTTAAACCTTGCAGACAAGGGGACAGCGGGACCTCAAGGGCAGCGGGCAGATGTCCTCCCTCTTTGTCCTTCGTCAGTCTCCAACCTCCAGCTGGTCTGTCCAGAGCTTGGGCAAGACCTGCTTGCCTCACTTGCGTTCAGGGATCTGTCCATGGAGCAATTTTTCTACAGAGCTGGAAAAGCAGGGAGAGGGGGCAGGACCAGAGGCAGACACTGCAAGTGGAGTGGAGTAGGAGGAATACTAGGCAGCGCAAGCTGTGTTTTGAGCTGCATCAAAAGCAGCATGACCAACAGGTTGTGAAAGGGGATTCTGCCCCTCTGCTCTGCTCTCATGAGACCCCACCTGGAGTGTTGCATCCAGCTCTGGAGTCCCCAGGACAGGAAAGACATCGACAAAATTCAGAGGAAGACCACAAAGTTGATTAGAGGAATACAGTACCTCTTCTACAAGGAAAGGTTGAGAAAATTGTGTTTGTTCAGGCTGGAAAAGTGAGGGCTTTGGGGTTACTTAGTTGTGGCCATCCAGTACTTTATAGGAGCCTACAAGAAAGACAAGAGGGAGTTTGTACAAGAGCACATTGTGATAGGACAAGGGCAAATTAATTCAAACTAAAAGACAGTAGGTTTAGATTGGATGTTAGGAAAAAATCTTTACTGTGAAGGTGGTGAGGCACTGGAACAGGCTACCCAGAGAACCTGCAGATGCTCCATATCAGGACATGTTCAAGGACAGGGTGGATGGAGCTCTGAGCAAGCTGGTCTAATGAAAGGTGTCCCTGCCTGTGACGGGGGGGTGGAACTAGATGATCTTTAAGGTTCCCACCCAAAGCATTCTGGGAGCCTATGACATTCTTGCACGTATGTGTATATGTATATTTATATGTACACTACATACACAAATGGCATATAAATATATCACCCTTGTATATCCTGAGAGAAACAGGAAGCTGTGCAGGTAAGTGTTAGCTGCTGTAGAGCAAATAAGCTGAGAGCGGTTCTTCCTGACATTGCTGTGCTACTGCACCAGCAAACCCAAATGTAATATACAAGGCTTTGTAGTACATCCACTGGCAGACTTCCTGGAGAATGTATTTATATAGCTAATGCATATGCACACATTTAAAATATGTTGATACAAAATATATCACTATGCCCATCTGCATATTTACTACTTTCTAAGAGTCTGCCAGCAAGAGGAGTAGGAAAGATTTTTTAAATTTTTTTTTAAAACAAACTATGCAGAAATATTTACACCGAGTGGTAAATTCTGCTCCCAGATTTGCCAAGTATGTGGAAGAGTAACTCTCACTTTACTAGACTGGCTGGGTTTATAGTTCCACAGCCAAGGATGGATTTTTCTCTTGCATTTGATTTGAAGGGTAACTTGACAAGCTAAATTTGGGATGCTATCATTAGACTGTAAGTAGCAGTAAAGAAAATTGTAGTAGATTGGTTGGCACTTTAGTTCATTTTTGTCTTACTGGCTAGCATGCTGTAAATATTTTTTTTTTCATTTCTCTTAATACAGGTATAAAATCTCATCTTCTGATGGCATGGTAGTTACCAGAACTAGGAAGAGTCTGAATTTTTTATACTTTGCATTATGTCATTATATTTTATACTTTGCAGTTTGTCATTGCCATCAGATGAGAAAATAGTCACTACGTTGACATGTCATAATGTCCTCAGAGGACAGTATTACCGAAGTGAGAACTTTATGGCATACTCAGGGGACTGAATTAAGACGAAGTTAATTCTGTATGCTCTAGTTCTCCAAAAGGCACTGCAGCTCCCTGACTGTGTAGGAGTGGAGCAATTCAGCAGTCCATACTTCCAGAGCTCCACTGTGCTTTAGTGATTGCCCAATACAGGATCCCATATTCAAGGTTGCCCTTCACAGGCATGATGAAGTTAAATGTATGCTTAAGGTTTGGCTGGAACAGACCCCCAGTTTGTCTCTCTTCAAGGGAGGAGCACTGAGCCTATTTTCCAAGGAGATTAATATGAGGCCACATTTCAAGTAATGGCTGTAAGAGAAATCTCAAAACCAGTAAAGGCTAAAAGTTTATTTGCCTTAAGGAGCCATAATTGAAGTGAAATAGTCTTCCAGATTGACTGAACTAGTAATTGTCTATGGATCTGGGCCACCTCCTGACTGTGCTTCTCTGTCTAACACTGGGAAGGCCAGTAGACACCCAGGGAAAATTTTCAGATTTGGCTGTAGCCTGTGACCCAGCATTTTGGGAAATCACAGCATCACAGAATAGTTATAGTTGGAAGGGACCGCTGGAGATCACCTAGTCAAATTCTCCTGCTAAGGCAGGCTCACCTAGAGCAAGTTACACAGGAATGTGTCCAGGTGGATTTGGACTGTCTCCAGAGGGAGACTCCACAGCCTCCCTGGGCAGCCTATTCCAATGCTCTACTACCCTCAATGTAAAGAAGTTTATGGGACATAAGTCTGCCTAGCCAATCTCTAACCCAGCCCTCTACCTCCAAGGGGAAGTCTTCCTTTCTTCAGCCTTCCTCTCTTACCTCCAAAGTGTGGGATTCCCAACCTCATCACTAAAAACTAAGGCATTCAGTAACTGGGCCTTCTCTGTGTCTTCTGTCACCAGGACATGTATCTGATTCAGCAGCGGCCCCACATTTTCCCAAATTCTCCTTTTGCTGCTGATATATTTGTAGAACCCCTTCTTGCTGTCCTTCATATCCCTTGCCAGACTTAATTCCAAATGGGCTTTGGCCTTCTTTGTCACATCCCCACCTACTCTGACTGTTCCTTTAGTCCTCCCACATGGCCAGTTCCTTTTTCCACATCCCAGAGTCTGTTTGAGATTTGCTAGAAGCTCCCTGCTCATCCAAAGGGGTCTCCTGCCCCCTTTGCTTGATTTCTTGCTCATGGTGATACACTGGTCTTGAGCTCAGAAGAAATGATGCTTGAATATTGACCAGCTCTCTTGGGCCCCCTTTCTTCTAGAGTCTTTCCTTTTAGGTTATTGTACTCAAATTTGGGGAACTTTGCAGAACATTGCATAGAGCCAGAGCAGGAGCATGGAGGTAGGCGTTCATGATCCCTTCCGTGCTCAAAATACTGTACTTACATTGTTGCTTTCCATATCAGAGAAAGCTGACTTGTAGCCAGAAGACCAGATGTGTCCAGTGTCTTAGACAAGCAGTCTTCACCTCAGCGAAAAATATCAGACTCTCTAAGTTTTCCTGTTCTGGTTGCTTGGGTTTCATCATGTCTTGATTGACAAAGACAGAAAAAAATGCAACACTTCAGAAAGAGCAGTATAGCTTTGTGTTGGCAAACTGCAAAGAGTACTGCAAGCTTTTTGTCTCTTATTTGAATTAAGCCCCACCCCTGAAAAATCTTTCAGTGCTCCCAAACTGGTCTCCTGCACTGGGTGGAAAGCTGTGCCGTTGGTTTTGGGAGCAGAGACTTGGAGCAAGTGGAAGTTGTTATACCCACAGGACTCCTGCTCATCTGAGTCATGACTCAGGGGACAGGGATTAGCTCCAGACAATTCGACACACTTTAGCAAGACACCATGAAGTTCTGCTAGCCAACCAGAGCTTTCCCCTTCACATGGATCAATGGGGAATAAGAAAGAGCAGGGCTTTACATAATTTTTATATACAAGACTTCAACTCCTTCAAGACCCACTGTCTTGTCTTCCTTGGCTTGATACTTTTGACCAAGAGAAGGTATCTCATGACTAATGAATGCACTGGTTTTTGCACCATATCTTTCTGAAAGTCAGGTGCTACCTGGTCCACATTAAGCATGACACTAAGAGCAAGATTTTGATGGGGCAAATTTCACTGTGGTGATGGTTCACCTTTTACTTCCAGGTCCTTACGAAGTATCAGCTGACACCTTAGTGCAATAGCCAAAAGAGGGTTGTGCCTATTGCATTAAGGTCCTTCTGTACCAAAGGGCATGGTTTGCAGCGCCTGTCTGGGTTCCCCCTGGAGCAAGGGAACATTTTTCTGATCCAACAGGCCAGGCACCCTCAGCCTCCTAAACACACCTGACAGAAGTCTGAAGCTGTGATGTCCATGTGTTTCATGGCAGCCTTGTGGTCCCAGGACGAAACATGATCATCAGTCATCTGGTGAGCATCAAAGGGCCACATCTACATGGTGGAGCAGAACACGACAGGGCACATGCTGCCCAGCGCTGCTGGAGCAGAGGGGTGGCAGATGTCTTTTCTCCTCTCTTCAGGTTTTGAAGAGTCCTCAAAAATACGTAGTCAGCAAAGTGGTAGGATAAACATCACAGTACCTGACCCCTTTGGCCCTATGGCAGGCTCCTATGCTGTGGAATCACAGGTAAAAAGCTAGGCTGGCTCTTCCCATGCTCTCCAGGGTGCCCTGGGGGAATGCTCGATATCATAGAGTTGCAGAGCTGACAAGTCTATTGCTTTGGAGCACTTACTAATCCACCTCGTTTAAAAAAGGATGGCAGTGCACATGGTGGCAGGTTTATCTTATTACAATTTTCCTTTGGAATGCAACAAGGATTGACATTATGAAAGCAGAGTTAGCCTGTCTTCTCTCCCAAGTGAAGATAAATGGCATCATAAAAATCAGACACCATGTATCATATATGTTATAAATAATATCTAGTATTGAGGTAATAACTTAATTTTAAAGACACACATACACACAGATCCATATATCTACATCTCTCTCTTCTGTCATATTTCATCATCTTACTAATTAAAAGGAGCCTGCTATACTATTTTTAGCCCTGCAGTCTCAGCCTAGCTGTTTAAACCACTGTAGTTTCCCGTCTGTTTAGAAATTATTTAATAATCAGATAGACAGAAGCTTAGTTCTCATAAGCCAAGATGATCCTTCAGGGCCAAGCATGAAAGGAAAATATATTTTAATGAGTACATTTAGGGGAACCACTGCTGCTTTTTGTCTCACAAAGGAAGCCACCAAGTCTCTGCCTAACTTGTGCTGGTCACCGTTTACGGTTAATAAAGGAGGAAATAGGAGGAGGGTCTTTTGTTGCATCTTGAGCATTATCTCTAAAAGCAGCAATGGGTACTTCAGCAATAACAGGGATTAAACCTATGGGTACTAGCCTCAGCAGGTAACTTAGATAAGCCTGCGCTGTGATACCCAGACTTGAATTCAAACTTTCCTAAAATGGCTATATTCCAGATTCTCCCTGGAAGAAAACAGGTGGTAAAATTTCTGACTCAGTGTCCAGACCTCTGGATTTTATTCCCAACTGACATTTCTTTAACAACAAAAGGCACACTCACATGTACCACTTTTAAAAGAATAGCAGTTCTCAGTCTTTGTGCTTTAAAGGACAAGAGAGTGACCACAACAACAATCTATTCTTTAGGCAGAATTTTTACAAATTCTGGCTGAAGTGACGGATGTGGGACACTGTTACACATTATGTTCCTGGACTGGAAAAGGTCTTTACCTGAAGAAGGTGAATAATCTCTTGTGTAAATTAAACACAGTGTTGAAAGAAAATAAGGTGAAGGATGAGATGGTCTGTGTTTGAGATGTGCGGGAAGTAGACTGTAGATTAAGGATGTAAGAATGAAAGTTTTCAAATGACCCTTCTTCAAAGAATCCTGGACATTTTGGATGGAACATTTTGTATAGGATGTCAATGAAGACTGAAGATTGTCTCAGTTCCCAGGCACAAGTTAATAACTGAATCGCAGACTGGCCCAGCTTCATTTACCATAGCATAGGCAGAAGGAGAAGCTGGGAAGCAGGAGCTGCTGTCATCCTTGTGTTAGCAGCACCAGTCTAGTGGTTTTGTATTCTCACCCAGAAGCATTGTAGGCAGAGTCCCACATGACATCCTTAATGGCTGTGGAGCCAGTGCTCCACCTGGGTTTCTCATGCAAGAATAACTTTTCCAGAAACAAGAATGACTGGAGATCTTGTATTCAATGTATTTAGCATGCTCAGTGCCCAAGATACCTTCTGTCTGGAGCCTAAAATGCCCTCCTCCTCCTTGCAGTGATGCAAACTGACATTATCACGGTAGCATTTCCTTTGCTTTAGTTTTCTGGTATCTTCTGGTAATTTAGTATTGAACAATTCTTGTCTCAGGACATAAATGCATCCCAGTTCAGTGCCCAGAGAAATCCACAGTTGCATGTTTTATTTCAGTTCCATATGTATCTGCTCTCTTGCATTATACAGCTATGAAAGCTTTCATTTCTACCCTGATTGCCTGGCTGTCCCTTCCTCAGTGTTCTCAGCTGTCTCCCAGATCCATGTTGTCACTATTGTTTTTCCCTGCTGCTGCTTCCCTATCTTCATGACCCTGAGCTTCATCCCTTGGCCACTGCTACTCATGCTGTTTTTCATGTCTTCTTGGTTTGTGTATTGTTGGATCAGAGTCCAAGTCAAACTCAGTTCTATTCTTAATTCATAAGTGTGGTGTCACACATGTGAAATGTGTTGATGGAATCTTATCTTTCTCAGGTGAACTGTGTGATGTTTTGCACAGCTATGTCACTGTGATGTATTATAAATAGTATCCATGAAAGCAGTGAAGAAGGTGTAACGCTGGAGAAAGTATTGCTGCCCGATGTCATCTTTTTAACTGGTTCCTTGATAATCTCATAAAGCTGTCATATATTTACCACCTTTCCCACTTTTTCACTTTCCCAGTTTTACCAGCTTGCATAAATAGATCACAGCATTTGAGGATACGGAAAGTATTCACAACCTGCAATAATGACAAAGGTTTAAGCCATTATTGGTAGAGAATAGTGGTTGAAAAAGTGGAAAGTATAAAAAGATGATACACTGAGATGTTGGTGAAGTGGCTACCAGAACAGACAGCAAGAAGGGAAGGGATACAAGAATGGATTCCAAAGTTTTTTGAATTTGGCATCAAGAAAGGACATCTGGAAAAGGGTTATCTTTAGCTTTGTAAAGTATTTTACTTAAAAAGAAAATGTGCTCACTTCACTACTCCAGTCATTACCCTGGCTTGTAATGAGAAAAGGAACTTGCATTACTTAGGTGATGGGGAGCATCAGAGCGTACCCAAAGCGCAAAGGGGCTGCAGCCCGTGTTTGCAGCCTGCCGTGTGATTGTTCCCTTGGGGTGACAGCCAGCCAGTGTCCACAGCTGGGGCTGCAGAGGGCTGGATGCATGGCCTGCACGGTGCATGTACTGGCTCGCCGCTGCAGGTGGGAATGCACCGCATCTGCTCTTGGTATCATCATGGTACCTTACCTGGTTTGGTAAGGGGTAAGTTGCATGTGTCACCTGTATGCTGCACAGGTGCTGCTCTCTATCCTGGGGCTCCTTTAAGGGGTAAGTATTCATTGTTTCTAGTTGATGAGGTATTCTTCACTTCCTAATAGCACTGCTCTGTAGACCTGCTGGCACAGGATGACAGAACACAGACAGATTAGGCTGAGTGTGAACATTTCCTTTTGCCCCCGCGAGGGCAAAGTGGGTGAGTGATCTTTGTGCATACTATTTGTGAAAGTGTTTGGGGATTCTTCTGGATGAAAAGCACTATACCCAGTTCAAACACACCCACTATTAATTTGCTGTATTTTATTTGAGCCACACACAAACCCTTGAAGATAAAAGCTGGTACCTTCTCACTACACACAGGTCTAGCTGCAGATACTAAACCATGACATTAGCAAGGTGTTTGGGACAGAGGGTGTGCTTTCCCCCTGCTGTGATTTCAGCCAAGTTTATTTTGATACTCCAGAGAGATTTGATATTTCAGTGGTGCATCCATTTTCCTCTGTACAAGACATTTACATGTTGTGCTGAAGGCTGTCAAACAAACTGAGTCCTTTGCACAGAATCACACCCTGCCTGAGAGCCAGACCAGCAACATTCAGTTAGGGCATTTCTGAAGTGGCTTGAAAAAACAGTCTGCTACACCACTGTGTACTGGTTGCAGTGATCCATCTGCTCCTCTGTCTTCCTGGGTTTTTTATCAAAGGGAGGAACACATCCAGAATTTGCAGTCCATAGACAGCTTCAACTAATGCCAAAATTGGTTCACTCTCAGCTACAAGGAGCCAAGACTGCACTACAAAAGAAGAAGATCTTACTTGTGGTGCTAGTGGGATGGTAGAGGAGGGCTGCAGCTATTACAGAGCTGTGCTAGGGGTGGGTGAACACACAGATCCTGGTTTGTGCCACAGACAGTGGCGTACTGGTATTTCTCCGAGCAAAGTGCAATGCCTCGTTTTAGGAAGTGTAAGAAATCCTCACAACTTAAAATGGGAATAGATGATACTGGTTTTAATTGGGCAGAAGCTCTGAACTGTTTTGTAGCAAATATGAGCTAGAAGAGCAAAAAAAGCAGTGTCAAATGTGGGAACATAACCCATGGTGGTTGAGCTTCACTGTGATGGGCAGGAATGGAAAGAAGCGCAGGTGACTTGTCAGTCAAACCTTAGAAGAGGAGTGGGGCCCACTCTGCAGGAATTTGGGGGTAACTCATGAGACCATGCTGACAAGAACAGGTGAGCATTCTGCATGCTGGGAGCATCTGGCCCCACTTTACCTTCTACAGTCACTTTGCAGCTCCTGTTTTCAGTTTGTGTCAGTGTGTAATTTGTGGTATTGTCCACCACATTTTGTGTGTTAATTTATGTTAGTTATGTTCATCGTTTATGTGTCTGTGGTTATTTTGTGTTGAACTAAGTTATTTTCCAGTATTGTTCATGTTTTTTCAGTTTCTTATTTAACTTGATTAATTTATGTTATGTTTATCTTATGTTGACAATGTATATCTTAATAAAAAAATCTAATAAAAATATTTTTTTTAAATGGGACAAAAATAAAGCTTCCACAAGATCTGCATTGTAATCTAACATTGAAAACCAGTACTGGCATGCTAGGGCCATGGCAATCTCTTCAGAAATAAAATTTGGTTGCAGGATGTTGTCTGCCCACTGCCAAATTTCTTGTAGTATGTTAGCTAAAAGGAAAACTGAGTAATGCCTATGATGATGTGAAAAGCCTCAGATTCAAGCCGATAGAAGGAGAATTATCGCCGCTCCACTGGAGATGCAGACCAGCCCCAGTTCTCTGCAAAGGGAAACAGGGTAACAGTGCCCCCCAAGAGATGACTTCTCTTCCAGGAGGGTGATGCTTCTGGCTAGAGCAGATTGGGCAGCAGACTGCAAAAAGGAGAGCTCTGAGCACAAATGAGGGGTAGAAAGTAAGAAGTGGGGCCAGCTGTAGAAAACAAAGCCCCAAGCTGGTGGCTGTAAATTGTGGAGGTGAGCAGTCAGCATGAAAGCACTTTGGTCTTTATTGACATGGCAAACAGGAGCTTGTGCTGCCATCTCTCCTCGCTCCCACTGCTGCTGCCACAAAGCTCCTTATGGGAGAAATCCTGCCTGGGTGTTCAGGTAAGTTGTTGACAACATGCATGGCAGCTCTGGCTTGTGCATGCTGGAGGTGAGGAATGTCTGTCTGCATACTGAATTGAGCCGTGCTGGGCAGCGCACATCAACATTGTGTGAAGCCATGGGTACTGGACAGAACTAAATTTTCCATTTAAAAATATTTTTTAAAGTTCCCACTCTTTGCGTCTCTCCTAGCTGTGCCAAGTGCTGGTTTTGGCAAATAAAAGCAAGGAGCAAGATGGAAACTCTGATGGCTCATACAGGAGGTTTGAAAGGAGTGCTGTCCCTTTTTTGCATCAAATCCCAAACACCCTTTTTTCCTTCTTACTTGGCTTCTTGCCTATGTTAAATTGCTGAATTTTTCTTCATTAAAATAATTGCTGATTGCATTTTATACTTTGGCTTAGTAGCTGCTCAACAAAGGCTCAGCCACTAAAGATGCTAACCATCTCCTGTGACCTATAGGTTAATCTTTATTTCACTGGGCCTCAATGAGCCCTGATGGTCCACAAGTGCTGAGGTCCAATCCTCTGCTGGACATGTAGCCAAGCAGTTAGGATGGCCACATACTTAGAAGTCATATTCTAGGGGATAGTTTCATTAGGTTTATTAAGAATTCCCTGATGTTTCCCTTAGGTTACTCCAAAATCAGATATTATACTGCCTTTAAGAAATGGCTCCTGTCATGGGGGTGTTCAAGGGGAAAAAAAAATCATTCAGCAGCATAGAGAGAACTAGACATTACCTTTACCAGATGCAGGGAACTCTGTGTCATCCTTGCCTGTAAGCTGTGGAACAGCTCAATTGCTTGCAGGACATGAGAGAAAAGGAAGCCTTCCTCCACCCAAGATGACACACAACATATGTCATACAGCATGTGCCCTACTGCTTGTGCTATTCTCTTTGAGTGACAACAGTCTGGGCTTTTATTTGTTGTAACCCTAATTAGTAGTGACAAATATTTTGGAGGACTAGGGATTTCTTTATAGACTTTAGACCCCATGTAAAAAGTTTACTCCTTTCATCCACTCTAATCTTGCCGTAAGTTATTCAGCATATACATGTGGCACAGTGAAAGAAGCACTGAAGTGTGCTGAGCTTGAGATGGTACACTTTCCAAATCCTCTGCCAGCCTTGCTTAGATGAAATTTCTCCTGGAAATACAGCAGTTGTTGTTGACATTCTCTTCCAGTGGGGAAAGGATAGGTAGAGACAGCCACTGGTTTCATGCTAAACAATGATGTATGGAAGGAAAACATAGTTTATTTTGGTTTAACCCTTTTACAGAAGCTAGGTGTTGCTTGTGCCAAACCTTCACATCATAATAATCTGAAACATCCTTGCTCTGTCAGATATATCCCCAAGGGAATTCCATCCATACCATGTGGTAGATGAGACCCAACATGCCCTCCTGGACCTGAACTTCTTTGGCATGTGTTGTACCCAATTAAGATTTATTTTAGCTACCTCCAGCTTCTCAGAGCAGCATTTCACCTGACTGAATCAGGCATTCACCCTCAGGGAAGGGTCGTGGGATCACAAAGAATACAGGGTTGCATCTCACCTCTGCTGTCTCAAGGTGGACACAGGCCACCTTCTCCTGATCACCCAGATGCCTCTTTCTGGACACTAAGCAATGACACTAAAGCATGCTATGGCCGTCCTAGACTCTGGCCACGGATACCCTCTTGGCAAGCAGGGGCAGGTAGGTTTGGATGGACTGGCTGGGGGTCCTGGGGAGAGTGGTGGCTGCCTTCAGTGAGCCACTGTCCCATTCCAAAGGAGCCATCCTGTGTGCTGCACTTTGGCGTTTCTCAGTCAGCTGATAGAAATCTTTTCTGTCTCCTGATGGGCTTTGTGCCTTAGAAGCCCTGCAGGGCTAAACCTGAAACAGAGATACCACGGGCCAGTCCCTTAACTGGTGTAAATCATCAGCACTTCAATGCAAACATCTGAGTCATGTTGATTTATATCAGCAGGTGGATTGCAGATCTCATCCAGCTTTTCCACCTGTTATGCAACGTTTTACTCCCTTCTTGCTCATTTTAGTAATAGGAAAGAGATACCAATTTTCCTAATGAAATGCAGTTTTTTTCCTGATCCTCTTTTTATTTTAGTGAGGATGTCTAAGATGAGAGAATCCTAAACTGAACACCTGCATCCCACCCTACTCCAGCCTGCAGATATCTGTGTCACTCAGACCCGTGCTGTGAGGCTGATACTTGGCCCTGCATTGGGTTGAAACAAAATCCCCTACAACAGTATGCCTCTAGTTGGTGGCTGACCATTACAGCACTTTTGCTTGTAGTGAAAAATGTGATTGCATTAATCCCTCTATGCAATTTCAGGGATCCTTTTGCCATCTCTCCTAGCTCGGAGGTGAACACACAACCGAGCAGAACACATTGCTGCCTGCTTCTTGCTGTCTTAAAACACAGCTTCTTGCACCCATCTGTTTGCATGTCCTCGTGTGAGGCCGTTCCCTGGCATGGTTCTCCCAGACAGACGGGCTTTGCACTGGGGACTCATCCCAGCCTGCAGGCGAGAAATTTGCTGCAGTTCCCGGGGTAATGCCTTTCCCATGGGATGGGGGAGCTGCAGATGGAGGCTGCTGCTTTTCCCCACAACGAGAAGCGGTTTCCACTGGGAAACCCATGGGTGAAGTTTTGCTCTGCACAAACCATGGCCATTGGCTCCATTTTCAACCCACCACCTTCTCCAGGGCAGCTGTCCGCTCTCCTCAGCCTGGCCCACTACCGGTGTTTCTTTTTCCTGCTTTGAACACAGGAATGTTGGAATGGGGGTGGGATGTGGAACAGTGTTTGCTCATCAGCCCTGCTGGAACCTGACGCAGGGAGCTGGCATAGCCCCAAGCCACCTGCCTGTGAGAAGATAACAAGAGAAGCTGCCTTTCACAGATTAGTTAGAGTCTGACTGAATAGGCATTATATAAACCAAGGCTTATTTATTAATTTTTTTTTCCTAAGGAAGCACCCAAATATTGGTGGAAACACTTTTTTTTTTNNTTTTTTTTTGGCTAAACTCGGACGTGTTATTCTTCCAGGAATTAACATCTATATCTTTACCTTCTTCTTCCTTTAAATAGGATTCAGGGGCTGATAATTCCTTAGCACTCACTGTCCTCAACAGCAGCAAAATGACAGGCCTGGTCTTAGCCCCCCAAGCCATGTTGCCCTGCAGAAGACTTGGCCACCCCCTAGGGTAGCACTTGGCCAAGCTTTACAACAGTGCATTTAAAAATAGTAATAATCAAAATTTTGATTTACAGTGGGGTAAAAAAAAAAATTACAAACCACCCCCCCCCCCAAAAAAAACCCAAAAACACAAAAAACCCACCTCACCAAACATGCATATCTTGAACGTGTGTTTGCAGAGCTCTGGGATGGAGCTGGCCATTCCCATGCTGAGCCCTGTGTGTGAGGCACAGAGCAAGGGCTGTGGGCCTCTCCTCCCAGGCAGGACAATCAGCACGATGACAGTGTTCCCACAGCCAGCTGCTGGTATACAGAACACAGACAGATTGGGCTGCGTGTGCTCATGCAGCTAAACAAATTATTTGGCGAAAGTCACACATCTCAGTAATTAAATGCTGCTTCTGTGGGGAACAGCTACATCCTCTTGGAACAGCCCTACATGGAAAGAGATCAGAAATCAAAGAGAGGTGGAAATGTTTCTTTTTTTCTAGAGTGTTAACTTGTTTAAAAGTGTTTATTTCAAATAGCCTGCTAATTTTTACGTTTCAATTTTTTCTACATTTTGCATTTAATAATTTTCACTGAATAGTCTATTTCTCTTGCTCTTTTTGTGGCTTTCTTTGAAACAGCAATCAGTAAGACTTCCTATTGCAAAGGAAACCTTGGCTAAATATAGTAATGAAGAGGAGGTTGTTTAATAGCTACAAGGTATTCTACAGCTCTCTGGTATTCCCTGAATGTTTATTTCAAGCAAGACTATTTTTTTTGCCTGTTAAGAAAAACATCTTTTCTCAAGAGGAAAGCTCACCAAAGAAATACAGCAACTGGTGCAATACCTGAGATAGTTTTTCACTGTTACATCAGTAATTGCAAAGCCATCAGTATAACCTATGTGGATATACCCTGTGGATACAACCCATTTATTGTCTGCAAATGGAGAACACTGGCTGGAGGTCCTGAAATAGGTCCTACAGGTCCTTCACTCCTGAAAGCAGGTTCTGTGTGGTTAAGTTAGGGAAGGGGTTCAGATGTGCAAATGACCTTCTTTCTTCCTAGTCCTTGGTCCTGCCAGTCAGTGGGGAAGCTCATATAGATGACAGCAGGGCATGAGCAGGTCTGCCACAGCCACACTCTTGCATTTCTGGCTTGGAGGAGAGCATTGGGAGGGCAGGCAGGCCAGGCAAGAGTGAACAGGCACCAACCCAGGAGGCAAGTGACCAAGGAGTGTGCCAAGGTGAGTGACACCAGGGCAGGAACAGGCTAAACTCTTTCTAAAATTACTTTTTTCCTAGAACTGCTCCTGGTGGATGCTGTGCAGCTGATACTGATTCACAGACTGTGGGAGGGACATCCCAGATTTCACAGCAGCCTTGGCTGTGCATCTCTCCCCAAGCTGGGTAGAGCTCTGCACCAGCAGGACAGCACTAGGCAGAACAAGTAGCTGTGAGTGTAGGACAGGGCTTTGCTTTTACCGGTTCCCATGACACCGGAGAAAGGAAATATCTTCACAAGACAGGGTCCCAGGGTACAGCCTTGAGTGACTGCCACTGGACATCATTAGGCACAACTCCTCTTTGCCAAACTACTTTCCTGGGGCAAAACTGCAGGCACATGAAATTCTAGAGGCTGGCTCACCCCACCTGCCTCCCTTGTCAGGAAAGCCTTGTGCTCTGCTGTGGGGGAAAGCCCCTGCCCCCCCCCTCAGAGAAACCATTCTACGACATCACTTACACCTCTGGGTCTCTTCTCTTTGTCCCTTCCTCCAGGGAAAGTCTCTGGCAAGCAAGCGCCTCACGGGCCTGATGCAGTCCTCCTGACAGCTCCAGCCAACCGCCCCGCGGGACAGACAGCTGGGACCGCTACCGGGGACGGGGCATTTCAGGGAAAGCAGGTCCCAGCAGGGGAGACAGCCTGAGCAAGTGGAAGCAGAGAGCCGCACGCCAGTGGAGCACCTCTCTTCACAGTTTACACCAACACTTCCCTGTCTGCACAGCTCCTTAAGGACCCTGAGCTCTGTGCAGGTACTTTGTTTCCAGCTGAGGTTTGGAGGAGCACACTTCACCATACACAGGAGGTGGACAAGGCGAGGGTCTGCCGTCTCGTTATTTAAAGAAACAGACCCAACCACATCTTGGAGAAAGAAGAGCTGAGAGAGATCAGTGTTTTTCCACATCTCTTTTCTCCCTGGCACAATCGTGACTGTAATAAGATGGCGCCACAATCTCACTTGCTCCCTTTCATGTGGCCGTCTGGATCCAATAAAATATCTGCTGGAAGCTGCTTCTCCTTCTCACAAAATCCCAAATGCATTTCTCCTCAGATTCACTGACTTTAACTTTGTTTTTCTTCCTATGTTTCTCCTCCTTTAAAGCAATGAAAAAAAACCAAAACCCCACTCTTTACGTTCATCACTCGTAATCCTTCCAATAGCATGTAGCGTGTCCAGAGATGATGGCCAGATCCTCAGCTGAAGTCAGGAGAGCAGGAGTGGTTTTCATCACCTGAGGATCTGCCCCTTCAGTCAGACTCCGATGCTGGTGCAAATTCTCCGATGTCAGTGGAATTGTTCTGCATGTGTATATAGTGCAAATGTGATCAGACTCTGCCTGATGCTCAAAAAGTCATGGTTGAGATGTGCAAATGCACACACACACACAAGCACACACACATATACACAGTATTTTAAATATGGTTGGTTTCTATTTCATTTAATTTTATATTTATTTAAGATTTTGCATACCTAATCAATGATGGATGTTCAAGCTT
Organism: Donacobius atricapilla; assembly: GCA_013397315.1. Lineage (NCBI taxonomy): Eukaryota > Metazoa > Chordata > Aves > Passeriformes > Mimidae > Donacobius > Donacobius atricapilla. The sequence continues at coordinate 346,489 of WBMY01017413.1, forward strand.
TTCTGCAAGCAAACCAAACTGGACACCAGCTCTCCAGAGAGGGCCAAAATCCACTCACATGTGTCCGGGGAAAAGCAACTCTGATGTGGGCAGGTGTCAAAATTCAGGCTACAGAGAGAGGAGGGAATTGATGGAGATGGGAGCAGCAGAAGCAGAGCGTGAATGAGCAGGGCACTGGGTGCCAGGTGACCCTCCCTAAACAGTAGCACACCCAGCTGTGATATCAAGCTCAGTAAACTGACCCTGCTGAGAGTGAAATTGTACCACTGGAGAAAATGAGCTTCCACTAAAACTCATCTGACCTGCAGCCCATGAATGCAACAGCAAAAGATGACCCAGTAGCTTGTTTCAAGATGTTGGAGGTATTGAGGTTAGGATGAGGACAGGACTGAAGTGACTTTATTATGAAATCCACTTACACTAGCGGCAGATAGGAAAATGCAGATAGGAAAATGGCCTGTATTCACATACAGTATACTATATATATATAAAAAGGATTTCAAGGCTCAGCTGACTTAGTACCATGAAATCTCCTATATTTTATAAGCAGTTCAGATATGAAGCATACATGAAACTAGACATTTCTTGGTCTTCTTCATTCATGCCAAGGCAAATTGGCTTTTTGTACAGGTGGTAGAAACTGCTATATGGCTACAAGTCTGCATTCCTACCTAGGCAAAACCATCTAGCTAAGTAGACAGCTGGCTATCGACAACATTCACTTCTGAGGCAAGTATTATTCTAATATCTAAGGCCTATGTATGCACAAAAACATGCCAGCATAGTTTCTGTCAGAAAAAGTACCTTCCTCTTTGCCCATGACAGTTCTCACTCTGATATCTCTTTTCTTTCCTGCAGAAAAGTCCTAATATCAATTATATGTAAGGTCCATACACCTGCATGAATGTACCGTAGACTACTGAGTATGATGTTTGTTCTTTACACATGCCTATTCCCTAAACAGCCTGCTGTCTGGGGCCTTCAGATCAAATTCGTCCTACGTATACATGACACACAAGAGAGTTCCAGGACTGCAGAACCACCATCAATGTCCCTGACATTCCTGTGGTCCCCTGACTCTGAAGATGACATTTGTTCCCCTCCAAAATGTCACTTAACTGTCCTTGCAGGACTCATTTGTCTTGTCCTCTGTTGCCCACCCAGCCAAAGGATCCCCTTGGGAAATAGCAGGTCTTTGTGTAATAGCTTCACATGTCCATTCATGCATACGCGTATGTGCCCCCTTGGTCATTCCTAGGAAAATGCAGAGGTCATCTCTTCTCAGAGCCTTGTAGATGGTGTTTTTATCTCTGTCAAATGACCAGTGCCATGCATCACTGGAGCTCTGTAAACCGACAGCTGCTCACACTCCAAGCTACTCTACTGCCAGTGCTTCCCAGCCGCAAGGCATTTCCCATGGGAGGTCTGCCTTGTGAACTCTCAAACTGGTCTGCAGAGCATTCCTGGGCAAGATGTACATATAAAACATGAAACTGGTGTGTAGCAAGGAGCAGGGATGGTGAAGTGGTACGTATGGCTCTCTGCTTTGCAGTGAGATCCTGACACTGGAGAGGTCTCCTGGGGAAAGGATGGGGTAGCTCCATGGAGGTACTCCTCAGGTCCTGCAGCATGGGGACACGTGGGCAGGGCTGGCAAATGCTGGCGGGTGATGGGACAGGTGGAATTTGGGTTATAGTCTGTGTAGGCAGCAGAAATGCCAGACTTTAACCTGGGGATGTGCTGCTGCCCTGTGAGCAACGCACTCTGCTTTGTCTTTCAGCTTTATTCCTGCAGGATGGTCATGTTGGCTGCCACAGTATTTTGCCTGTGGGGAATATTCCATGTTTGAACAGTTGAGCACATGGAGGGAATTCTTACAGAGATGGAGAGTATGCATATGGGCATGCATCAGGGGGCCTGGCTGCTGAACAGCTTGCCATTTAAATGCACACTCGTGCAAACTAATCTGCTCAGCAATGGCTAGCTGAGCGGACAGAGCTGCATATCCTCGGGAGGGAAGAAAGCTCTGCTCTTCATTTCCTGACTAAATTTCTCCAAAACAAACATGAGTAGACAAGGCCTCCTCCTGGGAATACATGTCATCTGTTCTTCACATGTCTTTTACTTCACATATGGTGATACTAACATGTAACTACTTCCACATGAACTACATCCTTGGATTACTGCTTTTAAATGACCTTGCTTATTCCAAGTGATGCTACTTTTGTACACCCAAAGGTATCCCATTGAGCACTGCAAGCAGTAATCTGCTGCTTTGTACATGTCTGGTGTCTTCCAACTACCTCATCATGCTGAAGATGAGTTAGGAACTCAGCTTTCCACCTCTATTTCTGTTCTCAGTGGCATCAATTCAAGGAAAGACAGTCTGGAAAGCTTTTATAATGTCCAAGCTGTGCAAGCTAGCTACAAAACTTCCCATACTTACAGGGTTGTATGGCTGTGAAATATGGCTCTGCACTGTTATTTGGATAATAGAGTATCCAGAGCATTCATGGCTATTGTGGCAAAACAGCAGCAGGACAAGCACAAGGAAAGGTTCGACGAGCCAGTGCAGACAGCGTTAGGCTGAAGCAAATGGATTAATGTACTCTCAGTATAACTCAGCACTAAGATCCCATAGAGTACTGTAATAAAATGGTAGCAGGGCAGCCATAAAAAGTGGCAGTAAGCTGACATAATAATACCAGAATAAATGTAGCAATAAGGTAACACAGGCCACTGCAGTAAAGTAGCATTTTGATAATGCAGCAATAAGACACAACAGGATGCTGCAGTAAATTCGTTTGGGGAATAAGGCAGTAATAACAGTGTGTGTGGACAAACAGTAGTACATTTGTACCAGGTACTGCAGCAATAAAGATAACACAAGCTGTCCAAGTAATAAATTACTACAGTAACAACAACATGATGCACTGTAAAGTTATATCAGGATGCTTCCATGCTGCAGTCAAATCCTACAAGAGGTGGTAGTGAAACAATAAAGACAAAATGTACCCCATTTCAGACTGCAGAATGTGAATCAGTTTTCTGCACCATAACTCAAATTCTCGAATGATCTCAGCAATACCAATCCTCTCATTCCCATTTTCAAGGAAGGTGAGGCAAGAGTGTTCCCCCACCCAGACAATTATTTTGGTCTGAAAATACAAAATTGACTCGTTGTCTCTTCAGCCAAATTGTCACAGACTGTGGTGAAGTTCTTTGTTTAGTCCTACTGAAGTGAAACCCTGGTGGTTTTGGTAAGTCCTTTGCCTTCAAAAGGATTTGGCTCTCTTATCTTCTGGTATGGGTGATGCTTTTAGCGTAAAATTATTTCTGGTTTGGGTGGGAGAAGGGGAACCCAGGTACAGAACATCTGACTGTACCAGTCTGTTTCCTAAAATGCACAAATAAATGGAGCATCCTGGAAAAGTTAAAGCAACAAGGACCAAATCTGTTCTGTCTGTCATGCACTCATGCACACAAGAATAATCCTCCTGGAACCAGTGCAAGCCCTGGATGCATCCATGGGCAGGCCTTGGCCTAACCCTGTTCTCAGTGTCCCCAGCAGAGTGACAGAAGCAGTGTGTCTCTCCTTTCCTGCTTTTCCATATTTTCCTTCTTTTTTTTTTTTTTAATCTAACCTCACACTCTGTATGAAATGGTCTTGGAAAAAACTTAGTTTGCCATAACACAATATGCAGCGTCATGGGCACGGAATAGGTCTGTCCAAGGAATTTGCTGTCTTTGTACTCTTCAGTAGAGGGTAAAGCATTCTGAAAAATAACCAGCAACTGCTGTTATACTCAGTAATCATCGGGAATACGGGTTTAGTCAGAGCACCTACATCAACAGCAAGACTCAAGTGGAGTGTGTGTGCTCGATAACAATATGGTCTCCTGGGAAAAGGATGTAAATAGGGCAAGACTGCAGTCTTGACTAGCAAGAGCAGCTCACAGCTCACAGCTTCACAAGTCCCAATGGATACAAATTTTCTGCTACATCTTTCTGATCCTTTGCACAACAACTTTGCTATCCCTTTGTGTGGCTTCCTCTGTCTCTGGGTGAATGCTCAGTTCAAGTTAGGAGCAGTGCTCTGATACACCTTGGCTTGGCTCTTGCCTTAAACTCCTTGGATTGCTTTTATTGTGGTTTAATGATTAAGCAGGATTATTAGAGTAGAGCTCACAGTAGGGTAAGATAGGCTAGGTTATCATGATTACGTTGTTTAAGCTGTGCGGAATTTTGAGCTTCTCAGCACTGTTTATAACCTGAGACAGGGAACAAGCGACGTGGCTGCTCAGCAGAACAGTGAGCTGGTGAACAATACACTATCTTCATGCCCACACATACTTTGAACTTACTGCTGAGGAGAAATGCTTTGTAGTGAGAAAAGTAATCTCACGGCAGGGGAGAGTCAGACCTGATCAACTTTTCCATGTGATACAGATTTTGCTTTGCCAGCCCCTAGCATCTGCAAAGCTCGCAGCTAAGAGCCAGCAACCTCCTAATCCTTCTGCTAAGCTTTGGAAACAAGCTTTTCAAAGGCTGTCTTTACACAGCAATGCTATTAATTGAAGGCTTTTAATGTGAATTTATAGCTATTGCCATAAGTGTCAGTGTAGTTGCCCTCTGTATTTGCAATAGGAAATTGTAGATTCACCCACACAGAGGGTGGATATTAGTGGGCAGAATTTAGGGATGTACCAGTGCCTTCCTGTCTGGGGACCCAGAAGACATGCTGAAACATCTCATCTGGCAGAGGACAGCTCCCTTGTGGGCATGGCATTGTTCCTTGGATATTGCTATCTGTCAGCGGGGATAGTAAACTGAGCTTCTCTCTCATCTTTGGGGACTTAAACCATGCCATCCTTACATAAATAGTAAGTGACAGCTAGCCCTAAGCAACACCTTCTGTGGGTGGATTAGGAAGCGGAGTAGTGTGGACTGGGATTTCTGGAGCGGTTGTTTCCTTTTGGATCGTCAACAATATTTCTCATGTCCATCCATGTGCAGGTTGTCCCCACATGCTGCACAGCTTCACAGCCCAGAACTGTGGGCATCTGGGTCTTGCCATGGTTCTACATAAGCCTCATGCCATGTGGATTAAGGCACACCAGATTAAAAAAAAAAAATCAAATTATGCTTTATACANCTCCGCTGCTCCCCCGCGGGCCTTTACCCTTCCCGAGGAACCTCATCGTATCCAGCTGCAAGGACCGTGCCCAGCCGCAGCAAACGCCGAAAACAAAGGCTGCGCGCCCAGCATGGGAGCTCTGTCCCATGCCAGGGGCTGCAAAAGGCACCTGGCTCGCTGCAGCGGACGTCCGTGCTGCTCAGCGACCCTCATCCCGCAGCCTCTGGCACCCGCACCCGAGGCATGGCTCTGCTCCTCCCAAATAAGCCGGAAAGCCGCCCATCAGCAAGCTGGGTGTGCTGCTTCACAGGAGGACAAGACGTGTGGCTGTCAGGTTTTGAAGGTCCCAGAGATGAGCAGTGTTTGCAGCCCAGGCCCTCCTCACCAGCACGGTCAGGCCTGCCGGCAGCCCTGCTCGAGGGTTGCGCTGCTTCCCAGACCTGAGTGTGACCCCCATGTGGGAGCTCAGAGCTGCTGGGCGTACATCTTTCACAGCATCTCCGTTTTCTGTGTGCCATTTGCCTCTGCAGGATGTGTAACATTTGCTGGTTTTGCAGGAAGGGACCAGTACAGGCCGGGGAAATCGTTACCTTCCTCAAATAAACCCTGTGCTTAGTGCACACAGAACCCATCGTTAGTATCTTGGGAATCAGAGAGTTGCAATGCGCAGTTCCGTGTCTTGCTTGACAGGCTTATTTGCTTCATGTGTTCACCTTCAAGCCATCCTACAGCTCTGTTCATCAGAGCATCCGTGCTCCTCCACCCATCATGCTGCCAGCACACCACACCACCATTGCACCTTCCCCACATCCCCTTAGCTTCAGCATCTGCGGTTCTCAGCTGCCTTCCCTTAGCTCTTGTTTTCCCTTAACCCCTCTTGGAGAGGCTGGCCTGTACAACTCACAAAAGGATTGTCAAACTAATATTTTCCTACAAAAGCTGACTGAAGAATCAGTCTCTTCACTAAAAGAAACACTCCTCAACGGCTGCCTCGTGCAAGGCTACTGAGCTCTGAAATTGCAAAAGCGAGGTGAGGGGGGTGCATATGTGATTTGGACTCACCCCTCTTTGGATCTCAACCCCACACTGCAATTTGGGCTGTGAGCTGAAGTGTTACATCCAGAGCGCGGGCAGTGGCAGCAGCTTGGCAAAAGCTGCTTGGCAAAAGTTTGTAGCATTTGCCTGCATACTGTGTTCAGGACTGCTTGGCTGTGCTGTCACCTCTGGGATATTTTCTTTATGTTTGTCTGTCAGTGCAGCTGCATATTTGTTTATACAGACAATAGCAGGGAAGGCCTCAAATCTTTCCCTCAGCTGATGCCTGATACCAAATGTTAGATCCTCTGTGCTGGGGCACAGACAGATTGCGGCATGGTCTGGACGAATCAAGCTAAGTAGAACTTTCCACAGTCTGAAGAAAGTTTGTCTTGCCAGTTCCTTCAGCCAGCCCTGTACATATGCTCCCACATCCAACACATAGGAAAAAAAAATCTTTCTGTGCTTGGTATGATGGATCATCCACTATAGGATACCTGCAACCCCTATCTTGTAACTGAACTCCTGAGCTTCTGCATGCCATGCATTTTGGATAGGTAGTACCCTACCCAAAAATGCCTGTCCTCCTGTGATGACCTGCCTCTGGATATGGAGATGCTCTGCCATGATGCTGAACTCCTTTGATGCACCCTGCCCTCCCCTCTGCAAAACTGCCCTCACAGCCAGATCTGGACACAGCTTAGCTGCCTTCTGCCATCCTTTAATTAGACAATTGTCAGAGCTTTATGAAAAGCAGCACAGCAAACCACAGACTTCTAAAATGTGGAAACAGTGTCGAGAGCAGGGCCAGGAAAATAGAAACTTAAATTCGTAGTGTAGGTTTTCTCTTTATCACCTGGGGTATTATTGACCTGATGAATACGGTGGCAGTTCTGCATCACTCTAATCGTGGTTTGAGGGTGACCTTCTCATCTGCCAGGGCTTTGAGGTCTCTAATGGGTCACAGGAAAGATGTGCCTGGCTGCAGGTGGAGGAACCTGGATCAGCATCCTTCCCTTGGCTCCCTGCCTGACTGTCAGGGCATCACTGGAGCCCACTCTTGTGGGACTTGGCCTTCCCTCCCAGACTTCCTCTTCTGCCCCAGCAAGCAGTTCCCAGAAAACAGGCAAGTAACTGTGTTAAGGTGATCCCGCCCTCACTGTCTCTTTGTTTCTGGGGAGTCTTAAGCAAATCAGGTTGCTGAGTATACACAGAACACCACAGTCTATGTCAAATGAAAGGACAGTCCAAATGGAGAGAGAGGGCAAGAGAGAAAGCTCTGTGTTTGCATTCATCTCTGACATGATGGATTCCCCCTTCCTGGAAGCAGCCTTCCCATAAATAAAGCCAGTAAAGGCTTTTATGCAAGAACTCCTTCCCTACCAATAGTCCAGGAGTCATAGATAATAAAAGACCTGGCAGCTCATCTTGCACTGCTCCCTTTAATCAGCAGGATTTTCCCTACTGAATATTCACTGAGGTTGCTTTATCTAGCACACCTCTGAAACCTCCATGGATAGGACCTTAGCAGATGCCCTCAGGAACACATTTTTCCATACTTGAAACATCTACTGCAAGGAAAAAAAAAAGAAGTCTGATATACAACATAAAATGTCATCTCTGATTAAGTTTAAAAACAGGGAGAGCCATCTGTAGGCCACAAATAGTAAAGGTGTTTAGCACAATAGATTTTTTTTCCCTGAGTAGTTCCCTTAATTTTTTTTTGCATAGTCTTGAGTTTATTGCATTTTATATCAACATCCATTCCCCATCATGAAAAGTGTATATATTTGTGGATTATCATGTCTCTTTTCAGACTTTTTCCCACCTCAGACTGTAACGGCTGAGGCTTTTCTCATATGCCAGTTTCTCAAAGACTGCTATCGATTTTGCTGCCTTTGTCTTTCCTTAAAAGATCACTCAGGAAAAACATAGTAATGTGAAGACAGAAGGGCTGTGCTTGTCTACACAGCACAATTACCCAGTTGTTTTTGTGAGGTATAACCCAGGTATTGTGCTCTTTATGGAAAACTGCATGCATATGTCACACATGTTGTGATGTAACATATTCTTTAGATCTATTTATTGCACATCTTTGACCACTTTACCTACCTTCAGCCCACACTGCCATCTGTTCTGTGGCTACCACCCCCCATCCACTCTCCTGAGTACCTGTGGAGGGCTGCCAGGAAAATGGTTCCTCCTTTTCTTGCCAAATTTGGAATTTCAGTTGCAAATTTACCCTAGCAAGAGTTGCCAAGGGGAGACAGAGTCAATGCCAAACCCACTCTAGCTTTCCTGTTGGGCACATTTTCAATTCTGTCACAGTAGCTGAAAAAGGGGCCTGACTCCCATCAAAAAGGAGTCATGCCCAACACTGCAAGAGTCAGCAGTTGTGCCCAGTCCAGAATGGGCATATCATCAAAGGCTTTAAAAATGTAAAATCCTTAGTATCTGAAAAGAATTCTATTATTGAGATACGTGACATTCTCAAAACCCTTCACATTTGTCTTCACAGCAACTAGTGCACCTGGCTGCAGAGTGAAGGTCTTTCTGAAAACAGTTCCAATAAAATATGTTTAAACCATCTACATCACTCCTGGAATCGTTTTTCCACAGAAAGGTCTTGTGCAATATCCATAGGGACTTTTTGTTTGCATGTAATACAACCATCCTGCAGTCATGTTAAGAGAAAGCTTTATATAACACTGCTGTGGGAAGTATTGACCGTCATACTTGGTCAATACATATACATGCACAAATGCAGATACTTCCAGAATCAGTGGAAATATTTGCATGGACTTTTCAGGCACAAGTTCCCCATAAAATAAGACAAATGTGTTTTTTCCTAAGGGTGTCCTGCAGGAGCTCTGGCATGGAGATACCATGTGTTCCCTGTGGTGCTACACAAGCACTGCAGCCAGGCAGACATTGCTGAGATTCTCAGCCTGCTCCTGGTGACTCATCCCAGCCGGTGTGGGGGTGCACCTGAAATGATGCTATTTACTCATTCTCCTGGAAGACCACGGGAGCATCCACTGCACTCTGCTGGCAATAGATACAGCAGAGGCAGCAAAGTTGGACTTGGTACAACAGACTTCACCTCAGCAGGGCAGAAATATGAGGTGCACTTCAGCTGATGGAAGATCCCCATGGGAGAGAAGGTTGAGAAAGAAGTCCCAGTGGGTCAGTCCCCTTCTCACTTCGTCCCCATCCTAGGAAACAAGGACACAGCTGATGAGCTGGTGGCTCAGAAAGCCCTTTGATCCTCCTGGCCTGCTGCCTTCTCACTATTTCAGCTCCCTTGAGGCTGCTGAGCTCCTTCTTGTGTCGGTTTTGGCCATCACCTCCTGCCTCTCCAGCATGCTTGGATAACAGCCTGGAATACGGGATCATTGCCTTAAGATACCGCTTCCATCAGGGATGCAATTCATTATTGTCACAGAGGGGGATACCATCATCCATAGTAGGCTCATTACTGCTAACAACAGTGATGATGGGAGACTTGAAATTGCCATCAGAGCACAAGGGCACAAAGTATTAACCTCAAACATGCTGGAGGCAACCTGTCCCTGCCTCAGTCACATCCTGAGAGTTCACATACCAGATGACCCACCCTGGTCAGGTGGGTGCCATGCATCAATTCCACGATTTTACAGGGAACTTCAAAGCACAGTGCAGAGTCCGTGTGGGCCCGGTGGAGGGGTGAATTTGCTTCCAACAGGAAGCATTTTTCTATCCCCTTGGCTAAACTGTAAATTTAAAAGCAAACACAAATTGCAACTGGCTGTTTTCAACATCACATGCCAAAGAACTGTCAGGGTCTGTGATACCACGCAGAAGTAGTGCCCAATATTAGAGATGGAAAATTAATTTCTATTAGCCTGTGAGCCTGTCATTCCTGGGCAAAGATGTTTTTGACGAACTCTATTTCTTCTGGTGTTAACAAATTACCCACAAGTAGATTGCAGTATCTCCACGATTTATTCACTATTTGAATATAATTGCCAAATATTTACTTGCCAGAGAGTTATTCCTAGGGAAATTATTAATCTGCAGCTCATTCACAGAGTTTGCTACTGACATTGGATAGTTGAAGTGCAAGGAACTACGTTTAGTTTTTCTTGGACATTCAGGTCACTTAGTATTGTCTCTGCCACCCAAGAATATGGATACAACTGTTACAGTGGGGTTTACTCAATCTTTCTCTGATACTTGTTTTAATTCTACCTTCCAAGTCAAGTTCTAATTCAAAATACTTCTGGAAATAAAAGGGGTGTGAACACAGTCTAATTTAAGTCATTGTTTATGAATTTGCTGTAAAACTGTAGTCAGTGTCAGTCTGTGTGCTCCAGATGTAGGTGATATATGGGCCTATATCCAGCTGCAGGGTAGGTGCTTACAGTATTTATGCAGCTAAAACTTCCATGAAAGTTGTTGAGTCTCCTTGTTTGGGCAAAATCAGCAACCCTATATTTCAGCCTTGCCACCCAGCTGTTTTTTCATTTGGACAGATGATTGTATCTTAAGGCTACTAGAAATAGCCAATCCATAATTAAAAGGCTGCTGGGTTTAATGTACAGGTCTACCACTCACTTTAAAGCTTTAGAATAAATCAAACTGCATTTTCTTGCCACTGGCTAGCACTTCATTTCTTTGAGAGTTGGCACCAATCCAACACTCAATTTCTAGGTGGAAAAGAGCAATTGCTGGCCCCTGGACTTCATGGAAGAGGTGCTTCATTATTAAAAAAAAAAAATCAAATTATGCTTTATACAACACATCACTTCTCCTAAAAGCATCTGGGATTCTGCAATTTGCTCTTCGGGGATCATTTGGGTCCAAAGGAGCCACTGTGGGATCTTCCTCTACGGGGGAAAATTTCTGAAGGGCCTCCTGCCCCCGTGGTAAGACTGGCGGCAGCCCGGGCTTCTCCACAAGGCCAGGTCCCGCTGCCGGCAGAGGGCACGACCCGCGGANCAGGAAAAAAACCCCACTCAGTCTGTTAAAAACAAGTAAAATATCAGAGATTTCAATAATTTCTCACGTCTTGTTCCATCCATCTATCCATCTACTCAAACTTAGGATAGGCACTTAAGAAGGAAAGGGACCTCTTCTCTCAGCATCTTGAGCAAAAGTATGTTTTCTTTAAGTTTCTTTGGAGTTAATTCTACATGTGTGCTAATCTAATTCCACATGTATGACTATGAGCTATTTCATAGCAATGCGCATGTACTGCTCCTGTTTTACTGGAACAGCCAAAACTAACTGACTTTGGGTATCTGATCAATTCTTGCTCCTATTTGTTAGACCAGTCATTAAAGGGATGTAAGATACAGTTTTAATTAGTGTTGTGCTGAACCAGCAGCAGAGGTCTTGACATTGTGATCAAGTTAAGTTTCAAATAAAAGGCTGAGGCCCCATGGCCCTTCTCTGGGAGAGCTTCTTCTGGCTGACCTAGACCTGTTTGGTTCCCAAAAGGACATGGCAAATCCTTTTGTTAGTACAGTCCTACAGCCCTACCCTGCTTACCTGTGGTGTAGCTGTGAACCTAAGCTCCCCCTGTAGAGGAGCATATGCCTTTGTCCTCCCTTTAGTTAGGAATAGATATGTTTTTGTCTTGATCTTTAAAATATATATACATGCTGTAAATTAGGAGAGCTTTTACAGACTCCACCAGAAGGCCACCAGAAAGACTACCTGACTGTTGGATAGTGAAGCTAACTTGTAAACGTGGAGGATGCAAACGATAGAGCTGATGGCACAGCCTCCCTGACTGGAAAAAGAGAGGAGCAGTATACCCAGAGTGATCAGTTACCCAAAACTGAAAGTATACAAGTAGACTGCTGTGACTTAATGGTAAACAAAGAAAGAAAAATTTCCTTAGCAGTAGAAGCAACATTTCTTCTGGAAGCTTTCCTTACCCTGGGCATATTGAAGGACTTGCTGCAATTGCATGTTGCAGTGAAAATATGAATGGAAGTGTTTCTACAGAGTGTGCTCATAGCCTCTATAAGCTCTTTCATGAGCCCTCCTGAGCCAAGCACCTTGCTTTCTTGTTCCTAGAAGGGGAGCCAACCCTGGCCTTTCCTGTTTGTTAATGTATTGATCATTTGGCAAAAGTAATATGGCAAATCCTCCTCTCCATACTAGTGAAGGTGTCACCCAGTTTTCACATGACTAGTCCCCAGCTGGAGGTAGTGCCACTCTCCATGGCTCCTGGCTTTCCTTGAGCTTCATTGGTGAGGCAATATCTAGCCCTCCTTGACCTTGAGGATCAGCACTCACAGGTATTTAGAAAACATCCATGCGTCTGCAGGGCTTCCATAATGATGCCAGCTGCACTGGCTTTGATTCCAGGAAGGCAGAGGGTGTGACTCTCAGGTTAGCTTGCTAGTGATGGCACATGTAGTGACAAGAACTGTGTGTCTGCATATGCTAAAACATTGAAAACCCTCATTTGGTTGACATACACTGTCAAGCAACATGATTTCAAAGAGGTTTTACCTAGAAATTTGTGATTTATTGGTTGCAATGCAACCAACTCATTTCCTCATGGCCTTTGTGAAGGCAGCAGGCACTGAACTTTCCAAGTTTCCCTATAAGAAGTAATATATTTAATATTATTAAAACATCCATATTTTAAAAATTTCATTATTAAATGGTTTTTTACTGGTGTATGCAAATAATTTCTCACCCTGTGAATCAACATACTTATTGCTCACCCCAGAAAGAGGTCGTGATTGGGTGCAGTGCAGCTGGACTGTGTACTCAGTAGGTATCACCTGAGTACAGCCTCTATGAATAGTGGCCTTCTTTCCTGTGCTGGTGAAACTGCCTGGTGGCAGAGGCAGCATTGGTACAAGAATGTACTCTGCAGCAACAGGCCAACAGCCTGGATTAGTCAGATTTATTATATCATAATTTGATTTAGGAGTCCTGGAATACAGCAAACTCCTAAAATGAAGGTTGTGATTGTGGACACTTTTGTATAATCAGAGCTTCAGCTGTGCTGCAGGTGATGGAGCAGTACTTGTTTCACTTGAGCAGCCTGGAGGAGGTTGTGAGAGCTGATCTGTAGATGCTGTTCGGGTGCCTATGCTAACTGAACAACCCAACAGAGACTGACCTCTCCAAGTCCTGTCCTGGTATGCTTACTCTTCCCTGTGGAAGCATTTCAAACAAAAAGCTGCTTATTATTTCTGAGGTTATCCTTAGGGGGATTAATGTGTTTATTCTTTTAGAAGAAAAAACTTAACCCTGTTGGAGGTTGACACAGATTTAGGGAGTTCCTCTGAATAAGTGACATAGGTTTCCAAGGAGGTGCAGAGGTCAATTAAATCCCAAATAAAAGTTCTGTCAGTGGCACTGCTTATGCTAAAAACCTGTGCCAGATCTCACCACCTTTCACACACATCCCCCTCCTCCTGGTCAAAAAAACACAAGCTGCCAAATCATGTGAGAAGCTGTGCAGGAAAAAAATGACATTCAGGTGGTGGTCCAGATGGTGCCAATTTTGAGGAAGACATGTAAGTGCATAATTGAGCCCTGCACGCTCCGAGGCATGAAAGGCAGTCCACTGCTGCCAGCACAGGGGACCAGCAGAGCAGCAGCCATGCGTGAGGCATCAGGGGGAGGCCCAGACAAGAGGTTCATGAGGAAACTTCACTGCAAAAACATCTGATTTATATTTCCTTATCCCTCTAGTTTTCCACTGGCTTCCTCTTGCCTGAGGAGGCACTTTTACTTGTTCACATCTTTGTCCAGCTGCAGCTGTAAGACAGCCCATAGGTGGGGGTCAGTATTAATGTTCCTGCTGCCTCACAGCAGGCAGGCAGGGCATCAGCTTGAAATCTGCATGCACTCTAAATGCTTCATCCATCCTTTCCCTCATCCCCCTCAAACATACTGCATCCACATTCCTACCCAAAATGGAGCGTAGGACTTCTGAGTGGGTCAGCGAGAAGCAAAAAATGTCTTTGGAGCTTCACATCCAAGCAGAAAGCCAGCTAAATGAGGAGCTGACATGGTACCAAACCAGAAGCCACCATTTCTGCAAAACCCTTGTACATTATGTAGGGATGAACTTCAAGGAAGAAATTCAAAAAGCACCCAGGGAGACCGGAGGACTCCTTAGTGTCAGTGCCTGCTTCACTGGGCCTTTTCCCATCCAGTTGCCCTTGCAAATAGGCAACACACATCTGAGTGAGAAAATAACAATGCTTACATTTTTGTAAGAGAAAAGGTGGGAATTAGCTCATTGATATTTTCTTCTAGATTTACACATGTATCTGTTTGGATCCTTTATGAATAGCTTTTTTGAGTAAAACTACAGTAAAAATAGGAAAATCTCAGCAAATGCAGTGGCAGAAACCAGTGCTCCAGGACTCAACCTCCTGCAGTTCTGATCATAACCCAACAATTTTCTCCACAGACAGAAGTTCATTTCTGCTCTGAAGCTTCATTGTGCCTCCTTACCTGTCCTGTCTTGTCTGAGTGGTTAACAGCAAGGTCTACAAGTAAAAGGCATTCAAGAACAATTTTGGTTTTTTAAGTGCAGCCACTCTTCCACCCATCTGCCTCTGTTGGAACAAGAGACATTATCCAGTAGGACGGACAAAGCACTTCCCTCCTAAGTTGGAGAAAGAAGTTCAGTCAAGGTAGAAATTGTTCATCATAGCTAGGTGTAATGGGTTAAAATTCAACAACCGGGCGGAAACACCAAAAATATGTAGTGGTTATCACATTCGCCTAATTTTCATTTTAGTGGAATAGGATTAAAAGAAAGACGCAAAACCGGTTCAGTTCAAAAATAGAAACAGTTAGATTTATTAACATACAGTAAAGGTAAACAAACAAAAACCAACTACGAAACCCTCTCAAAAACAACCCTTCTTCCTCCCTAGCAACAATCTACTTTTCCACGAAAAACAATGCAAAGGGACAAAACATCAGAACTCTTAAGTCAGCAGCACTTAATAAAATAGTCTTTCATTCAGTCTTTTGAGAGAGACAAGTCCCTCCTGATTCTTCTGGTAACTTTCCACAAGAGACACAGTCTGCTTGTGACTTCCAGCTCTTATAAACACAGCCCGCCCGACACTGTATCTGTGAGCTTCCCAAAATGTAGCTTTTTATATGACTACATAAGGGCTTGTG
>WBMY01017413.1:361992-388842 GCA_013397315.1 Donacobius atricapilla
TCCGGAGGGCTGGCCCTGATCTCGGCCCCTCGGCCCGGCCGCGGCTCCCGGGGACTCCCGGGGCCTCCCGGGGCCAGCCGGCCCCTGGGCCCGGGGCCCTCCCGGCCCGGCCGCGATGTTACCTCATGGAAGGGGTCCGTAGAAAAAGGGCGGGTCTCCCAAGATTCCTGTTTTTTTAAGCGGTGTCCCAGGGGGTGTACACCTTTTACCTGATTGGCCAGCTTAGCTGTTAGTTCCAAAATGGATTAACAATTGGTTTTTTTCCTACCATTTATGCTAAACCAATACACTAGGAAATACAAAAATCTTGAAATTCTACTTCTCAGACTACTTGAAAAGCATACTTTAAAAAAAAGAAGGAGATTATCACTCAACTAGGCTGTTGATTATTGTCAGCAAGTTCCTGACAAGAAAAATCAGTTGCTCCTCTTCTGGTTGCCACCATGGCTCGCTCAATCCATCATCTTTGCTGAGTTTGGTTAACTCATTTCATAGTCACTCAGGAATGAGCAATGCTATGGAAAAATGCAGCATGTAATGGAAACTGTGACCTATCACCTCGTGGGCTGGTGCCAAAGAGGCTGCTAATTATAGCCTGACATGTAAATACTCCTGGAGGATGATTGTACTTATTTGGACTAGTGCAATATTAATTAAATACTTTGATTATTTCTGAGATAGACTTTGGGAAAGAGGGAGAGGTGTTGTCAAGGGAATTAACCTTTTAATTGCTGGAAATGAAGTTGTCCTCCTCAGAAACTGCAGCAGAAGACTATGTCTGAATTTTCCTCCCTCTTTACTCTGTCCTCCTGTCTTTGACCTACTATTTTGAGAGCTCCCACCATTTATCTACTTGCTCTTGGTCTCCCCTGGCTCTGTGCCCATGCCAGTTCCTCAAGATCATAACTCACTTGCCTCCTCAAGCAGGGAGAAATCTAAATGGCAGGGATAAGGAAGAGCTTCTGGCAGGGAACCAGGGTGACTGTTTGAGTTCGAGCAGGGAACCAGGGTGTCTGAGCAAGAGCCCTGGCTTTCCAGCCTCCTATACTCACAAAATTTCCAACCCAGAAATGGCCAGCTTCCAGCTCCTACATTGGGTTTCCCGTTCAAGTACCAGCACAAAATCATGGCTCAAGCTGCCCTGAAATAGGAGAGGGAAGGAGAACCCAGAGGAGTCAGGACCACCTCAGCAAAAAGCTACTGAAAACTTAGGTGGGTCCAGAAGCATCAGGACAAGATGTCACTGCCTGTCTGACTCATCCCTAGGAGTGAACAAACAGCGGTGGCAGGTGTACAGCAGAGGCAATGGCAAGACCAGGAGGTGCCGTGGAGCCAAGGAAAATACTCTTGACTTTTTACTTCGTACAAGACACAAAGCTAAGCTCGGGCTCAGCTGCAGGCTGTCTGGAACTGATGAATGTTTCACAGGGGGCTTGGCTTTGCAGGGAGCCCGGGGCTGCCTTACGAGCAAGTCGGCTCAGGTGGAGGCAGGGTGCAGTCAGCACTGGCCCAGGCTGCTGGGCAGAGCAGACTGCTCAGCAGAGAGCTTGGCTTCCCAGCAAGCCACATTTCAAATGAGCTTGTTGTTAACTTCTGAACAGCTCAACAGGAGGTGTTGAGCTGTTGAGTCCAGCAATATCTTTCAGTGACCTTGGGGACAGTGTTTTCCAGCCAGTCCTGCATTTCAAGTGAGCCAAAGCTGTGTGTTGAATGACTCCTCTGTTACACTGTGTGGCCTTGGGACAGTCACATGTTTGTGCATTCAGCACAAACTGAACCTGCTGTTCCCGTGCCACTCTTGAGGCACACCTCAGTATCCCGCAGTCTCTTTCTCCACTGAGTGCCTGGGCAGTGTTCCCTGCTTTGCACATGCACAGCACCAGAAAAGCCGGCAGCATGGAGGAGCCAAAGTCTTGCACCTCCCAGGGCTTTTGTGCCTGGAGGAGGTCCTGCTAATTTACACACGGCCAAACAGGCAACTGGCACTGTTCTGACAGTACCGAAACCAACTCTTCTGGTTGTCATCAACATACTTGAGTGGGAACACAGAGGGGGAGCTGAACCCATGCCTCTGCAGAGAGCAACACAGCTCTACTTATACCTAGGAAACAACCCTGGCCTCCCATTCATCTTTTCATTACAGTTTGTAGGATTAGGAGATTCAGTCTCTTGTCTGGAGCAGACAAGTAAGAGATGGTTGTGGGTCAGAGCTGCCAGTAATACCACTAATGCACTTTCAAGGACTCTCGCAGCTGCATAGCATTGTCTCCAAGATGAGGGGAAAGGACAAGTGTTATTTCTGCCCCAGGAAGGCAGAAGACATTAAATCAACATACCTAGAGCTGATGAGAAACAATAGAGGCATCAGGACAGCACAGAGAAAGGGAGAGTTATGAGACCTGGATGCTATGGGCCCTAAGAGGAACAGGGACATGCATGCTAATTTCTCCTTCCTTCTGCAGTCCTAAGGCTCACCATGTGCTGCTGGGCCATTGACTGTAAAAGCGGCGCTGCTGGGAAAGGATGGTGCTATACCACTGCCAGCTGTACCCCTGTGAGAGGTGGGGTGCCAAGTTCCCCTGCTGTGGCAGGATTTCCAGCTAGGGGCCATGCTAGGGGGTACCCAGGCTGAAAGATGGCTGCAGACTTCTCTCCCCTTGCCCCACAGGAAGCACAAGCCCTGGAGGCTGTTGCTGAGGGGGGGGATGCATTTCCATGCAGGCAGCAGAAGCTCTCCCTCTGGATTGCAGCTTTGCCAATACCCAAGCAAAGGGCACAGAACTGCTCCCTCTCATTGTGCTGAAGAGCTCAGATCTTGCTCCAGACCATTTCCTTGGGGCATATTCCCTGGATAGCAGTGCCTTCATGAACACCCCCTTGAAAACACTGAAGATGTGCTGGTTCTTCATGGTCTGTATGTGAGTGAGAGCAGGACAAAGCACAGGAAAGCAGTTACAGGCCAAAGACAAAAGCCCAGGCTCAGAATGAGGTGAAGAAACACCAGGCATAAGCTTGGAGATGCCGTGCTAATCCTAAATGCCTCAAATAGGGAGGTGGAGGGGAAGAAAGATTTTTTTCCCACATAGTCCTTTTCAGGGAAGAGCAGACTGAGTTTGATGGCTGGACTTGAAGTTAAAGGGTTACAGCCTCTCATGGAGGCAAGTGAAAACACAAATTGATCAAAGCTGCCATTTTTTACCGATAACTTCTTTGTTCAGAGGCACTAGCCACTCTTCATGCTGATTGTCTCACTGCATAATCAGCATTGGCAGCTTCCCTCACCCTCTCATAAAGATCCTGTGCATGGATTTTTTTCTTTGCAAATGCATTTCTGGGGACAATAAGAAAGTTGCAGCATAAATTAAACAAGATGCCTGGAGACTCTGAATCAAAAAAAATGTAGAGGAATCTTTGAGTGAGAGGGGAAGAAAGAGGGAAGCTAAATGCAGTGCCTGCCTGCTGGCTTCTCCCTTGCCACGCTCACACCAATTAAGTGTAGCAGCACAGACAGGGTGGCCAGGGGAGCACCTTTGTGCACAGATGCTAATTTGTTCGCAGGCTTCAGCATACAATTAATGAGAGTGCTGCTCCACACATTCCCAAAACCAAATAAGGAACATTTGGAGGCTCAGAGAGTGGAAAGGGTACACACATGCCTGGATCAAAGGCAAGCTGGCTTTAGGGAAGATTTGTACTGTTCACCTGGCACTTGCCATCAGGATCACCAGTCACTATAAATTTAAGTCCTCTTTCGTCATTCAAAACCTTATGCTGCCATTACAAAATAAGCAGAGGGAAGAAAAACTCATAAAGGCAGGTGGAAGAAGTGCAGGGGCATTGAACTTAAATCCAGGAGAAACTCATGAGTCCTACACAGAGTCCTAATGTCAATATGGTAGAGGACAAGGAGATACCTGTTTTCATAGTAAAATACTGGGTTTAGCTGTGACAGGTAGATGGATGGATGGATGGATGGATGGATGGATGGATGGATGGATGGATGGATGGATGGAGAGTCAGACTGCTGTTTCTCTACTCTCCCTCTGCTCTTCTCTTTTATTAGTTTAAATGTTGGGTTTTCTTAAAGGATAGGAGCATGCAGAAATTAAATGCTTACTCTCAAAATGAAGCTGACATGAGCCTCTGGCTTTGAGGATGGATTAGTTTTGAAGGCATAGTAGGCACAAAATGAGGCCAGTGAGGGCTGGCAGTGGAATTCCCAGTAGGGACAGGTTCCTTTAAAACACAGATTAAACAGGGAGGAAATGCACAGCGTATGAATATGAATTGATGCTAGGCCTTGCCTGGTCTCGCTTCATTTGATAAAGCACATTTCCTTATTGCATGTCAATTATTTACATTATTTAAATATGTATCGTCAGATGAACATGCTAGCCCTGAAACAGATGCACATGGAAACACACCTATGCAGCAGGGCAGGAAGAAAGGAGTCACATGCCAGTCTATCATGCAGATAATGAGTGGACACTCCTGTGCTCAGTGAGTTGTGAGGCACAGGCACCCCTTTCCCCAGTCCCTGATGCATTTCTTGTACTGCTCCTGCAGAAGAATCAGCTCTCCTCAGAATAATTTGAATGCAGGCTCTGCTCAGCGCTGTGGGAATGTCAGCACCCGGCAGGAGCCCTACTCCTCACTGGTACCTCTGCTAATCTCCAGTACGTGGAATGGCTTGTCAGTGAGATAGTTATTCCTCTTTCATCTGCACAAGTTCACAGCAAAGGAAGCACAGGAGAGCTACATTTAAATTAGATAAAATCCCTGTGCCCAGTGATTCTCCAAAGTTAGTGTTATTAGTAAAGATGTTAGTAGTCGATATCACACTGTTCTGGCTTCTACCAATGTATAAAATCCTGCTCTGAATTCTCCTGAGACAAAATTGTTTTCCTTACGTGATTCCCATTCTTACAAGGAATTTCTGTTCATGGCTTCTGCTCCAGGTGTATGAAGGTATGGCACATGCTTTGCAGCAAGCACCACCAGCTCTCAGCTCTGCTATTTACTTCTAACTTATGAGGCAAAGTTAAGCTCTACTCTCAATACTCTGACCAGGCATCAGATAAAATGTGGACCCAAATTTTGCAGTTTGACTTGGCTGCATGGCCTGGCTACAGAAGGAGTCAAATTTTTCCAAGAGCAATTTGTGCTCTCTGCACAAAGGCAGAGAGTGCTGTGCATGGTTCTTGCACACTGAAGGTTAGGACAAGATTGGACTATGGATATATGGACAGCCCTAAGACAAAATGTGGATCCTCCTGAGCTTTACACTGTGTGATTCCTCTATCCCAGGCTCCTCCAAGCTCTGAGAAAGTTCAGAACAACAGGGATGTTGACTGGATTTAGCTAGTTCTGGTGATACTCCTAAAAGGGCAAGTAGGACTTGGTAAAACAGGTAATTTTGCTAATAATTTTACTAGTGAAAGAATATCTAAACTCTTCCCTCAGCACAAAATTTGATGGGTCAGATTTCTGGCAGGTGTGAAGCAGCATAGTAGACAGTACTCCAGTATGAACCAGCCGAGGTGTTTCCCAGAAAAGCTGACCACAGCAATTCCATTTAGCCTCCTGTGCTCTTGGCCTGGTGCTGCCCACTGTAACAGGGGCTGCAGCAGCAGCCTGGGGAGCAGCCAGCCATCCTCTACCGAAACAGCAAACCCAAGGAACCACTGCACAGCACACACAGGTGATTTACATAATTGACACAAAGCTGTACAAATCTTCTCCCTGCAGCCAGGTTATCTTCCATTCCCATCTTCATCCCACAGTCTCTTCGCTCCTCCTTTCCATCCTGCGAGGCTTCCTCCTACTCACCCATCACCATCCTTCATTCCCACCCAGGCCCTCAGCTTGTCTTCACACCAGAAACCCGATACCTCCATTGCATCTCTCCACCCCTCTGCTCTTCCAGCCACCTACCTACCACTCCCACAGGCAGAAAGAGCCATGAGAAATGAGGACATTTAAGTAGCTGAATGGAAAGGAAGGAGGAGACTTTCAAACGGTCATTACCCATCTGAGCAGCCTGCCAAAGCCCCCAAGGGAAATCACAACAAAATCTGTTCCTGGAGAAACATACCTAGAGGCTGCAGCTATTGGTTTCAGAGGGCAGCCAGGTGACAGTCATGCGTGGCATCTCAAAACACAAAGCTTTGCCTGGGACTGAGCACTCAGCCTAGCCACAGTGGTGGCTGTCCTCCCCAGGCACAGGAACAGCTCTGTATTCCTGAGGTCAACCCACTAAGTGATACTAGAAGCATACTGGATGAAACATTAAAAAACCCCCAAACAATGACAACAACAAAGAAAGAAAAAAAACAAACCTCCCCCCTCAAAAAAAAAACAAAACAACCCACCACCATTTATGCTTTACATTCTGTGCAGCTAGAGCAGGCCAGGTCTAGAGACAGCATACATCTCTCTACATCTCTGTCAGTGGGCATCTCTGCCTGCTGCTGCTCAGTGCCTGCAAACAGCTGGTATGTGCCCATTTGTTGCACTGACATCTGTCCACAGCCACCTCCTTCAGCTGGAGAAGCTCAAGTCCTGTTTATAAATAATTGCGCAAGCAGCTGCTGGCAGGCCTGGGGAAAAGAACTCAGGAAGGTCACAGAGCAAATGCAGAGCCTCCTGCAGAGCAGAGATGGGTTGTGCGCATGTCTGAGTGCCCCATGTCTGAGCTATATGGGCTCCTCCAGGCCCTTACTGGGGTACAACTCCCTCACTGCCTGGGGTGGCAACATGCTCAAGTCTCCTACTCCTTGTACAAAATACAGAGACAGGATGGGATGATCACCTCTGCACCTGGTAGTGCCATGGGAAAATGGCCCTGGGCCATGCCATCCGCTAGCTGAGGAGCAGAGGCTGTTTCTTTGTTTCTCTTCTCATTGCCTGAACTCCATTGGTTCAGGACAGTTTGAGCTCTTCTGTGGCCTTTTGTCACTGTCCTTTCTTTTAAAAGCACTCTTCAGGCTCTGGCTGCTCAAGGCAGCTGCTGGGGCTGGCCAGGCAGCGGGCAGGATCTGACAGGGCCTTATGGTGGGGTGGGGAAGTTGGCACAGGGGAGACCAACCTGCAGACTCCTGCCTGCTGCCTGTGTCCAGGGCAGGAGCCCACAAGGCCGAGCCTTTCTTAGGCAGAAGAAATGGGGATCCTTGCTGCTGGATTCCAAGCCAGTGCTGCTCAGCAGGTCAGCCCCGCTCTCTGGCTGTCAGAAGCACTGGGGATTAAATACACCATCATGTGTAAATCCACTGTTTAAACAAATAATTCTCTCAGAATAACAGGCAGGCTTTTCCACGTGAAGCAAAGCTGACACCTGACTTTTCACCTGACTTCTCCCAGGAGAATATTTTAATGAGGCCCACAGCTGTAATATCACACAGAGAACATTAACAATGCTAATTACCTAAAGTTTAGCCCATGAATACTCAAACAACCATACCTTGGAGAGGAATTGTTGTTTTGGCCCAAATGAGGCAGCAATGGCTTGTGAAGTGAATCAAGGCTTGTGAGAGCATCAGAGACAGCGTTAGGCATGGAGACCTGGCAAGACAGGCTCCACAGCAGGGCTGGTAAATAAAGCAGGTGCCTGGACAAAAGGCATTCTGAGATTGCAAACACAAATTGCCTTCAGGTGGCCAAATCCCTCCTGAGAAAGCACAAAAGGTGTTGATAGGTCTCTCAGCATCATCCCATACAGGATCTGTGCAGAGAAAGGGGGGAGAATATTGAAGGAATTCTTTGCCAGGCAGCTGTGGCTGGCACCAAGTGAGCCTTGCACTGTGCTAGGAGAAGCCAGAAGTCCACACAGATATGCAATGTGTGAGCGAGGCCTTGCCTGGAAGAGATCCAGGCCTTTCCTTTGTACGGTGTGTGTAGTCATCCTGCAGCTCCAGGTCGCTGCGGAGGCGCCAGCTGTTCGAGGATGAGTGCTCTGAACCGACCAGCTCCGTGTGCTCTGCCCCCAGTGCCAGAGCTCCATCTGTGGCACTGTAAATGCAGCACTGTGTGCTCTGCTGCGCAGAGCTCAGCTGCCACCCCAGCCTTCAGCTCCTCATCACAAACGCTGCAGGGCAATGCACAACAAGGGCCATCATGCAGCAGAAAAGGAGGCTTGGTCCACCCAGGTGTCTCTCAGAGGAAGATGGGAATTTTGAGCAGTCTGTGTTGCTCAGCTCTAATTGAGCACAAAAACATCACATGACAGGCAGTAGCCCATTAGCAACACTGCATGCTGAGGGGCTTTTTAATTATTTTTGTGTTCCCAGAGGACTACAGAATGCTCTTCGTAAGAATGGCGTGGGAATGCCAATTAGGTGGCCTCCAGCCCTGCTAGACAAGGTCTGGTCACATCACCTTGCGTCACAGGCTGAACCCTGCCCTCCATTTTCTCCCCAAGTCTGCCATTCTCTGCCATGAAATATTTATTAAAGGGAACTGCTGCCTGTCGCAAATGGTGAGTCTCCTGTCTCCTTGCCAAGGTCAGGCTGCCGGGGAGGTACCTTTGCTCCACGCAGCATCTCTTTGAGACTGGGTCTTTCTTCCATTCAGCACAGCCAGCCAGCCTTGGGAAGGAGGCTCTTTCAGTTCCTATAGATTCTTATTTCCCAATAATAAGATGGGCATGTAAACAAATCACTAAAGCAGAGGCTGTGCAACAGTGAGCTATTGTGGTATCAGAACAGATAGATGCACTAGGGCATTGCAGGAGCACATAATAAAAAGACACTAAATCAATTTCTGCTGTGATGAAGAGCCACCTTCAGTCTTTGCAATCATTGTTGTATCTTCTTAGGAAGCTTCTACATTTAGAGATGAAATCGTGGTCCCACAGAGGTGGATGGGAGGTTCACCCTCTTCTGATGTGGTGCTAGGTTTGCACCCACCTGGAGTTTAGCTAGTTTGCTGAATTTGGATTTACTGTTTCATATGGCTTTTGTACCAGAAAAATGGTGAAGGCTTCAACCACAATCTGTTTGATTATCTTTTATCAGCTGTAGTGAATGAAATAAGCAGGCACAGCTTAACTTGCACAAGGATTACGGTTAAATTGTCAAACAGATTTTCTCCCCTCCATGGACAGATACTGAAGGGGTAGGAAAATAAATCTGAGATTAGGGATAAACTCTATTAAAATAAGATGTGAGAGCCAAAGTATGGGATTGGATGTGGAGATAACCTTCCCTTATAATGACCTCTTAAGGAAGTTTGGGGGCCAAAAATATGAAGACCAACATGCATATAGAGTGTGTACCCCATGGCTGGGCTGTACCTTTTCAGTCAGATGCTTCAGTATGGCTGGGGCTGGAAGTGCAGCTTGCTCTCTGCGGCAGCTGGTTCCTGGCAAACCTGCAAACCTGTCTCTCCTTTGCTGTCTCTCTTGACAGCCAGTGAGTCCCAACACACTGTTCTCTCCTTGCATGGCAGCTGTCCCCTAGTGCCAGTGCTTTCTGGCTGTGCCCTGTGCCCCTTCTGGCTCTTTGGATGTGTTCTAGGCTGTGGGGATGGGAGGGTGGAAGCATGGAGAAGCTGCAAACACTGCCCAGCACAGGACCACACCACAGATTTATGCAGAGACTTAATGATGTTTTCTGTTTTGTCTATTTTTTTATCCCTTCCTAGTTATTCCTAACATTTTACTTGCTTTTTTGACACCTGCTCAGCCTTGACCTGTCATTTTCTCAAAATTAGCAACGATGCTGAGATCATTTTCCCATGAAGTGATGGCTGATTTAGAGCCCCTCATTATGCATGTATAATTAGGGTGTTTCTTTCCCCCAGAAGCATTACTGTGCATTTATCAACAGTAGATTTCATTTGTCATTTTACAACTCAGTTCCTCATTATCATGAAAAACTTCTGCAGCTCTTCACAGTCGATTCTTGTTTTGACTGCCCAGAACAGTTTTTCATTCTCAGTAAACGTCTCACCTCACTTTTCCTCTTCTTTTCCATATCACTTTTAAAAGGATTTAAAAATACATGTCCATCTTAGATCTTTGGGTGATTTTCTCCTCTGTGAAAACATATTGTTTATTTACACCTTTTGCTCTACTATTACAAATACTATGTGTCTTTTATTGCAATCACTCCACTGGCAATCACATTGTTTTTCAATAGCATTGACTGGAAAAAGTGGGGACACACTTTACAGAAATAAAACAAGCAGCAGTCCCATTTTTAGGACATAGCAGACAGGGTATATTAGTTTTGATCTGTGATTTTAATTATCTTGTAAATTCCCATCAGTAAATTTCATCTTCCATTGTATGTTGTGTAATATAGCTTTCTTTCTTCTTCTTTTTTTTAATGTATCCATTTCAAAGTTCATTATGCCATTCCAGTGACTAGTGCTGATAAAATCCTCATCTGGATTCAAGATATTAGCAGAAAGACTAACTCCTCAAGTCTCTGGCACCAAGGTAATGTCTTGTCATAAATCCATAGGAAACCAGATTTCATTAGTTCCCTTGGTCATGGAATTAATTGTTTGCTCTGGCACTGAGCACCTGAACACGGCTTTGGGCAGCAGGAAAACCAGAGGCATTTTAATGTTGTTCCTCTGCTGTGTTTTACTTGATTTTGTCTCAGGATTATGAGATGCCAGGGATGTAAAACAGCTACCGGAAAGATAACAGCTGCCAGAAACAGAGCCTTCTGGTTTGTACTTGGAGCTGTGCATACTGTGTAGAGTTAAAAAAAATAGTGCTTAGAATAATTTAAAGCAGAAATCTGTTATGTTCCTTGAAAATTACCCATGCTTGGTTTAATAGATGCTGGATTAATTGCGTGCTGTCTGAGAGCTTTTGTTCCCTTACGGAGTGGCTGTGGTCTGTGCCACAGAGGTGAATGCTACTCTACTGTATGGCAAATTTGACATTGAAGGGCTCTTTGTAGAAGTAAGGCTGCCATTCTCTCCCATTGTCCCTTTGATTAAACAGTGTCAGCAAAAGAGACAGTTTTGATGGTTGTTTTCATATTGTGGGCATCTGGCTACTAAGAGCTGGGCTGAGATCACCAAATCACAAGCTGCTTTAGAGATGTCTGTTTATGCACGCTGATCCCACTGTGATGTGATCCAGGAAAGTATTTGGATATGCACACTGAGGGGGGCCAGGAGGCAGAGAGGAGAGAAACAATTTCTGGGATGTGTGGTGAGGACCATTTGTTGCCTGTGTGTGCTGCTGTTTCCCAACACAACTCCTCTGGTACCCAAACTCACCATGTCCTAGTACCCCTGAAATAACCCTGGACTGGGGTTGCTTTTCCTTCCCTTGCACATGACCAGGATTCCAGTGACCTCTGAGGGACTTAGCAATAAAAATAAAGGAAATGTAACATACTACACATGGACTCATTCATTAATTGTTCCCCATTTAAAACCTCTTTTGCAGATACTCACATCTGTGTGAATCCGCACTTGGTGATGGCTCGATCATCCCTCAGACGCTTCAGCATTGGTCACAGGGACTCCATAAGATTAAAATGTCTTCTGGACTAGGTTGGTGGCACCTTCTGTTTGCTGAATAAACTTTAACACACAAAGTTCTTCCCAAAATTTTGATCATCTCTTTTGGTTAGTACCAAAGCAAACAGGGAAGGTCTTGGAAAGAGGGCACTTCCATCTCTTTCCACAAATCTGTTATCCAAAGAGATACAAAGGCTACAGAAGCATTTTTCCTTGAACTTTTAATTGAAGTGCCTTAATATAAAAAAACAGTACATACAATTTCTAAACTCCTGTTTTCTGCAGTTGTTTACACATTTTCTAAGTTGCAACAGAATATTTGCTATGTAGGTAGTCAACACTGCTAACAAACTACAGTACAAGTTACTAACAACAGTACAAGATGCTTGGAATACATTCTTGCAAATGTGTATGGATACCAAAGAAATCCTGTGAAGTTGAGAGGCTTCCAACACCCATTTTCCTCTCCTCTCAAACCTCAGTAGGATTTCACTCACAGGTTTCTTAACCACCAAAACACGGAAGGGCCGATCCTTGGCTGGTGCAAGCTGCGGTGGCTCCATTGGCGTCCTCAGAGCAGCGTGAGTTGCCACGATTCACTCTGCTCAAGAGACACCTTCTGGCAGGGTGAAACACCATGCAGGTTTCCATGCATGACAAACTGACGGGCCTTCTTGGTCAGTGCTGGCTTAGCATGTTAAACAATATATTTTTTTCTGAGGGTTTCAAGGCTGATCTCCTTCTCCAAGAAGTAATCAGATCAGGATGACTGAAGAACAGTCAGGAGCACCCCAGATTCTCATACTGCTCTAGGTAAAGCTGGGCAAATTTCCCTTTAAAAAGCCAAGTTTTGAAGCCACCCCATCACCTCTCCTCCCTCCCAGAAGGCTGGCAAAGCTATCAAGCACTTAATAAAACTGAATGTGAGATAAGAAGAGCAAAGGTCCTCCACACAAGCCATGTTAAAACAAATCTCTACATACAAACATTGTAACAATACAGTCACTTCAGAGTTCCAAAGAAAGGTTCACACTTTACAAAAGAGGAAGGGGGGGAAAGTAACACAAGAAGCTGTCCTTACAATTATGTACTGGTTCCCAAACCTGTAACCTTAGTCTGTGGCCGCCAAAAGTAAACAAATACCAAGCAAGACAGTGTAAACTCCAATGAGACCTCACAGGGTGTAGCAACAGGCAACCTGGAGGCAGTGTACATAGCTGAAAAGGGATTTGAAAGAAAGATGGGCATTTTCTCCTATTCTGGTATGTGTACGTAACCTAAGACATAGTGACGAACACACTGCGGAGATGGGTCTTTCCAGCCTTTGAGCCCACCTACTTGTCACCCAGGATTGGTCACTGAAGGGTTTTTCCTCTGAAATGAGATGGTATGTGGGGTTTTCTTCAGGCAGGAGCCCTTATGTTTTTCCCCTTACTCAGTTGTTTTGACTTGTCTCTGTACCTGCCATGTGACAAATAGGACATTTGGGTTCATCTGAGACTGCTGGGTTTTTCTTACATGCATCAATACAAAACCTCGTGGCCCTGAAGACCAACATTTCAGTGGCATAGTTCAGTCAGCAGCATCCAAAACTCCTCCAGGCTATTCGCCAACTGGCATTGGATTACTTTGGTGGGAAGCTACAGAAGCTGGAGAACCCATGGCAAGGTTAGCGTTTCAATTCATCAGCACATTACGAAAAGACTGAGCACCAATGTCTCCAGTTCAGAGTACAGACACAAAATTAAAGTTCACTTCTGCTGCGAAGAGGATAAAAGGCTATTTAAAGGATACAGAAGTAGGCATATTGTGAAAGCGTGGTGGTGGCTCACAGTAAGAATTCTTCAGCTGTATTGCATTTTCAGTGACTTTGATTTTCTATTCATGTTAATTTGTAAGTATAGTTTTCTCCAACCACATTTTCTTGACACCACAGTTATTGCATTACAAAAGCCACTACAATGCAATCACTCAACATACACATACATGTTGTATAGATAGGGGTATGTACAGCCAGGAAGTGGGGCAGCTTCCAATTCACTATTTGTTTTTTCCATAGGGGCAAGCAGATCCCAGTTAGGTGAGACAGAAGTAATCTAGAGCATCTTTAAATGTTGAAAAGCAGGTTGTGGGTATATGCGCAGAGAGAAACCCCAAAACCTAAACAACAAGAATTTACACTAGTGGAACCTCTCCTGCTTTGTAGCTAACTCAGTTGCTCTAAAATGGCTCTCACCTCAAATAATTTTAAGATACAGAATGTGCAGTAAGTGCAAAGAAAGAGGTATCTTCCCCTGTGAATGCAGGGAGTGGATGCTCTTTCTCAGTATTGCCTAGAGGTTACCCAGTACACCTGCTCTTCCCTAGCCCACTGTCTTTATAAAAACAAGTCTTTTGCTTCAATGCCTAACTGGTAAGGCTAGACTATTTCATTGCAAACAAACTTCAAGGCTAATGTATTAGAAGACTAGAAACAGATACCTTGATTCTTTTAAAGTAATAATGCATGGTACACTTAGTGCTTCTCTGAATCCTTTTTCCACAGAGCAAAGCATCACAGTGGCAAGCTTTCCATCAGTTCTGAGCTGGCACAGCCAATTCTAAGAGCTAAAATGTAGATCAGGCTTTCATAGTCTTTACTTCCTTGCCAAGAATGCTCCCTGCCCCCCTGGAGAAACCAGTTCATTCTGAATATTTCTGTGATGCAGACTCTTCTGCTCTGGGATCCACAGCAGGTCATCAAATGCTCTTATGCTGGCCAGTCATCAGGAGCATTTTTTGATCACTTTCTGTATTTCTTAAACTGTGTGCAAAAAAAAATACAGCTACATACAATAAATTTGAAGGACTCTTTATCCTATAGCCAAGTTTATTTATTAGACTGGGAAAGAGCACAGGAGGTACTCAGCTCCTCAAAAAGTTCTCAGAAACCAAGTCAGGAGCTTCTGATATTGTGGGCTGTTTTTTCATCTTTATGCTGAGCCAAGCTTTAGCACGCAAATGTTGTGCATGTCACTGGCCTTGCACTGACAAGGCTTTACACAAAAAAAAGCAATGAAACTTGTTGATTTCATCACTGCAACATTGAACATCATCCCAGGTAAATGGCACTCCAAATAACAAAAGAGCCCCTGGGTACATTTGCTAACAACCTTGTCTTCAGACCACTCTGGACCTTCCACAGCCCATATAAAAGCCCTTCAATTTTTTTATAGAGGGCTTCCAGGACACAGTCTGTCAACACAAAGCAAGCCACAGAAATGGGTGATGCCATGGCTGGACACCCTCTATGGTTCTACTGTCTTTGATAACAAGAAGTAGGATAGGAAGAGTCGAGCTGGTCCCCAGAGCTCAAAGCCAGCCATTGTTTAAAATACCTTTTCATTTCCAAGATCAGGAGATGTGACAGCAAAATCAATAAGGTACCTCAAATAAAAGCCCTCAAGTTACTTTTTAAGCCATTCTTAATGATAAACTGGTGCCAGATAAAGGACTCAGCCTCTGAAGTCAGAACCCAGTTCTTGGATGTTTTGCTCTCAGATTGAATTATTCTTAAAAGGGGGAGTAACCTAAGAGCCTTTACGGTCTATTTTTAAATGAGAGGATATTTTTCATTAAGTCACTGTAACAGAATAATTTGAAAATAACTGAGGAAACCATGCAATCACAGATGATCTGTGTTCAGTGTGCTCTGCTGAAGCTGCTGTGACTCCACTGCATTAAGAAAAGACATACATTATTCTGTAGCAATTGTCCATGACACTGAGGCTTACAGCATAAATATTGCAATACCTCATCCAGTTTCTGTATGACACACCAAGTTTTATTGCAGTAATGTCTCATAATAGATGAAGGTGCTGCAGGGTCCTGTTTGGCCAATTGCTATAGGACCCTGGAGTGCATTTCATAAGCAGCGAATATCTCCCATGGGAAGAGAGTTAAGATGAGGACTAGATGCCAGGAGAACCAGCTAAAAGCTTCACATACAATCCTAGAAAAATATTTTCTACGCCTCCCACCCCCACCTTCTCTCAGCCCCTCCATTAAATGGGAGGTTCGTTTCCTTGCTTGCAGATAGTGTTGGATGCAAGATAATGGAGCATGGCCCTGCCATGCACAGCAGAATGCCTCTAAATCAAGAAGCCAGTGTTCTTTGCCAATGTGACAGATTGAAAAATGCTTCTGGTACTTCCACGAGTGGGTTACTAAGCAACACTTTGGCTTCCAGGGAGTAGCCCTGCTGTATGTGATCTCATGCACCGGCAGCCTGACCACATCCCAGCTGGAGCACTGGGGAAAGGAGGGTGTGTGTGCCAACAGCAAGGCTGCATGGCTTCGCTTGGCTGTAACACGGATTCCTTTGAGATGAGCTGTAATCACAAAGGAAAAATATCCCAGAGGGTGACCATGGGCCTTCTCATGGGATGACTAAAAAGCAAAGATATACTATCAGGACATACCATTGGGAGAGAAGTTAAGCTTGGAAGTAAAGCTTTAAACACCTGTGGTGTATCCCGGGTGGCTGTCTCAGAGCAAATGATACCGAAGAGGACTGACTCCAAGGAGATATGCTAAAAGTGAGAGGGGTTGGAAAAGATTTCCACATGAAGAGACAGAGACATCAAAAATACTAGAACAGACTAGAAATGAGTGAGAGAGGGGAGGATGGAGCTGACTGAAGTGAGGTCTCATACAGGTGAGGAAAATAATGTGCTGCTGTCCGCTGTTTCCTGATATAGCAGTGAGGAGTTGTTTACAGAAAATCAGAAGGCAGTATACTGAAAACTGATGAAACAAGCTGAAACTCCTTGAAGTCAGAGAGACATTTGCCCTGGTTGCTGACTGTTCCATCATTATCTTTTGCTGAGATTTCCTACTTTCCTTTGGAGCTTGTGACATGGCGTCACCAGAGCCAGGCTGAGCCAGAACAGGGCATAAACAGACCAGACTTAGAGACAGAGATAGAAATAACTGTTTTCTTGCATGTGTTGGGTGTGCTCAACTATCAAGCAGCCACACACCTTTTCATAAAGACTAAAGTCGAAGACTTAGACTTGGCATCTTTAAGGATACCAGGCCAACCACAAAGTCAGTGGATGAATGTTGACTAAGAGCAGTTGAGAATCAGTCCCACTTTTTAGAGCACTGGTTCTCTTTCATGTGTTGATAATCCATGCTCCAAATACAATTCAGATTAAGTTGTGAGGGATAATGTTTTGCCCTATTTTGTTAGAATGGTGATACACCTTTCCAAAACAAGTAGGATTTTCTCTTTCCTCCTTCTTCAGTAATACTTACTATAAGACTCTAGATCTATACCTGATCAGAGAGCAATGTTTACAGTAAATAACATTAGGATGATACACCAATATGTATGTGTGTATATATATATATATGTATGTATAGATAACTTGAAGTCTCCTAATTAAAAATCAATACAATAGCACCACACAGTAAGGCTGTGCCAGTGCCACTATTCAGAGATCATTACTTCAGCATTTTAAAAGCAAACTTACAAGATGATGACTAAACAGATTTTATCTGGGAGAAGGGCTATGATGTCACAGATTTACCCTCCTTCTATTTTGCTTTCGAATAATGGGGATGATGTCATCCCAAATCAATTAAAGGATCAACAGCAAAGATTGTAACTCAGTCTTCCTCACCCTCAATTTTAATTGTTGATGTTTTTCTTTTCAACTGCTTCTGGTGAAAAAAAAAAAAAGTGTATACCAATGGCACATTTAACCTCAAATGCCAGATGAAGAAAAGGTGAACCAATAAATTAGCACGTACACAAGCTTCTGGTTGTTAAAAGATCTGACTGAGTCGCAGAGATGACAATTTACTTAAATACTCTTGAGCTTCTCTTTATATCTGCAGTTCAATGAAATGAATTATTTCCAAGCCTATACCCATCACTTCTGACCCAGGCTGCAGTGCTGGAAGGAAGTCGAAGTAAACAGGAAGACTGTTGATCTCTGCTGCAGCAGAAGAAATGGAAAGCCATCAAAGTAAAGAGGAAATGTCTCTTGCTTTTTTAAAAGAAGATTTTATGATTAAAAAGTCTTTATGAACTACTGTATGGCCTTAATGTTGAGTTGAGATTAAATAAGCACACGAGCTTGATTCTCTGCAATGACTAAAAGTTTGTTGAACACTTCTAAGAGAGAGATAAAAGCTGATGGTTTGATTTGGACCTGTCTATTTCTGAATTGTTCTAAACCTTTCAAATCAGTTTTAGTATACACTGTCTCCGAAATACCATAAGAAAAGAAAAAATAAAAAGAGAATGAACCAGGAAATATTCTGTAGTGAAGCTCAAAGGAGATGACACTTGGAAATTCCTCATGCACAGCCTTCCCAAAAGAATGCAGGAGCACATCTCTGGTGTTGCACTCCAGGAGAGCTATAAAGGAAGAGTAGGTTATAACATTCATGTCTTGTCCTTTGGTTTTCAGCAGATACTTCCTTTTTCACTGCTGCTTGCAAATTCTGCAGTGGGAGTACATCGTATGTAGCTCTGGTTTTTCAGCCTAAGATGTTTTGATTTCTAAAACTCCGTTCTTACGGAACTTTCTGTAAACAGAAGAAGATGTTTTTGTTAACTCTATCTTGTTTTCATTCTTCTTTGGAGGTGAAGACAATTTGATGTCTCTGTGTTAACCAATGTGATTAAATGAGTGTTACTTTTAGCACCAATCAGTTTAGCTCTAGCGACCTAATATATAAAGAGGTCAAATTTTGAATAAATGTTCTTTAGCCTTCTAACAAATTCTAGAGTCGTGTGGTCTGATTTCGTGTCCTACAGCAACAATCATGAACACCCAAATGAGGTCCTGTGTCCAGCAGAAGCACATGTTAAGGCTGGAAACAGATCTGTGCTCCATCAGAATTCATGGGCAGCAGGGGGTTTGGCCTTCCAGGCAGAAGATCTTGAGAAATGGAAGGGAAGTGCTTACCTTGTAGGCACAAGGGTTCCTAATGAGAATTAGCAGTTCAAAGTCTTTATATGGCAATGGCAGGAGGAGTCCTATCCTAGTGGACAAAATTCTCAGAGGTGAGCCATGGCAGCAAAGACCTTTCAGACTGCTACAGAAAGGAATGCTCTCCCAGCTAGCCAATTCAATCATTCAAGACACAGAAAGGAGATGAACATGAAATTAATGTGTCATCCTTTATCAGCCTTTCCAAATACAAAGAAAAAAACCTGCCCTTCTCTCTCCCTAGCTTCTGAAAGTGGGAAGAGATGAAATATTTCCTGAGTCACCATGGAGGTGAAACCTATAGCTTGTTAGAATGAACTGAATCAGATGGATGACTAGACTGACAGGAGTCTGAAATAAAATATCAATACTTGAAAAATCAGCAATTTTCAGGTATGAAGTGTTTTATTTTTAACTTCATGCACACAAAGGGCAGTAAGCTGATCTGAAAATAGTAATTTTCTCATTTCAAAACAGCAGTAGCAACATATATTCTAAATGCATTAATGTAATAACACTTTACATTTTCACCCAACATGGCAGAAATACACAACAAATATTAATAAACTGTTGGCTCGATTCCCCAGCTGCTAAATGCCTGGCATTCTCACTGGCATACAATAAAAGGGTAAAGCCTAAAAGCCCTTCTGTCCCCTAGAGGTACTAGCTGTGCTTTACCTTCCCTTTTCCCCTCAGTTAAGTTCCTCAACGCACAGTGGTGGGGAGACTGTGCAAACACCCCAGCACTGTCGCTGGAGAGACAGGAGAGTGATACACCTCTCCTCTACCCTGTGCTAAGGCTTGGCCATCCAAACAGCAAAATTGTGCTTGCACAACGTGCAGCCTGCCTCCTTCAAGACAGCCGCTGACCCCAAGGGCTGAGGACACTGCCTGGGAGCGTCAGTCACTCTCACCCTAGTCTGCAGTGCAGTGAGATCTTGTGCCTCAGCCAGCACCACCAGAGACAGAGCTGGGACAGTGCCAGCACCTCCCTGCTAACCTGCTCCCCAGGAGCGGGGACATGACACTTTGGCCATGGACAGTGGCTCTGGCGCTGGCAGAATGGGGACGTTGTCTGAGCCTGCACAGCCAGGGGAACACGATGGGGGAGCAGGCTGGGCAGTTGCACTTGTAAATCAGTCCCCTTCAAACCACAGACATCCCCCTCCTCTCCCTGCCCCTCCAGCAAACCTGAGCTTATCTTAGGTAAACCAAACCAGGTTCGGTGCCTGCCCTGAAAAGCCATTTAACTACTGCTGGGGCTGGAGGTCATTGCTAGTAATTATATCACCACCGAAGATGGATTTCTGGACTGCCTGCCAGTCACAACTCCTGCCCTCTTTTACCAGAGGAGAAGCACAGCCACAGCAACTAAACTTTACTTTTCCTTCTGCAGGGTCTTGGATCTTTCGCATCCAGCTCCTGCCTTGTCACCTGTTCCTATCTCCCAGGCAGCATCATGGGCCCGTGGCTGGCAGAAATAAATGGTGTAAGGAACTGCCCAGAAGAGCTGGCTCTTCATGCTCTGCCACAGCCTGGGTCTGCAGCACTGTGGTAAATAGCAGCACTTAGGGCTTGCACACTGTTTGTAGCCTCCCGGTGCTTTGCAAAAGCAGCTAAGAGTTGCCATCCTGCCTTTTCTCCAGAAGCGAGGCACAGATTTGAGTACCTGCCCACAGCAGTGCTGCAATCCTTGTTGTAAGTGTAGGTAAGCCCTGTGCTTTATAACTCCACATAGACAGGGTGTGAGGAATGTTCCACTCCCAGACTGGCTCAGAGCAGCTCTGAGGGCCCCTGTGATGGGCAGCTGGGCACAACCCACAGCACTGCAGGACAGGCTGGGGAACTGAGCTCTACATTTGGCCACAGTCTGTGAGGATCCCTGCCCGTTTGGCTTGGGGCTCCTTCTGCAGCCACCCGTTATTTGGGGGGGGCTGGGGAAGCACCCCCTGCTCCTGCCTGGCAGCTGTGGTCACCCTGCTCAGCTGCACACTCCCCTCCTCCTGTCATGTCAAAGTGGGAGATGCTAGGATCATAATGAACCCAGAAATGGTTAGAGAAGGGGGCTTTCCTGACCTGTCTGCCTGCTCCTCTCCACAGAACTTATTTTCCCAAAATTATAGAACTGGTCAACTGTTAAAATGTCAGGTGACTTCCTCATGATCATCCCACAGCCTCCCATAACAATATTGAAAAGATAATCTATCTTTTAATCATGTCTTCCATAAGATTTATGTTTTCTTCCTTCACAGACTGGGGCCAGATTTTTCCCAATATAAGTTACACTAACTTTAAAATTCAAATATTGAAGTGATTCTTTCCAAAAAGATTGAAACAATAATTTTCAATTCTTTTGATTGTTCCCCCTTAGTTTTTGTATGTAATAATTTGCTAGATTGGACTTATGAATAATTATGGTTCTCTGAAAAGCACATTTTTTAAAAATAAATTCATTCCACACAGAAAAATCATGCCCAGCTCTGCCTGGAATTTTCTTGCCCACAATGCACACTATCCCTCTAGCAGTGACAAGCTTAATTAATATTCCTTTCTATGCCCATCCACTCCTCACCTCCCAAAAGACCCCTGTCAAAACACATGCTGTAGGTGTAAAGAAAATGCTACAGCCCCGTAACACTGCATGGTGCAGGAGAATCCTCCTTTGGGGCAGAATTGACTAAGCTCCTTTTAAAGAGAGATGAAAAATCATGATTTCAAAGTTATTTAGAGTAACATTTGCTTCAAAAGAACACACTTAATGGTGGCTTTCCTAGCACAAGAACTGGTCTGAGGTACGTTTACTGAAAGTAAACTGTCCACTGTAAACTTGATGCAACAACACAGCTATGGAAGCACAGTTTAGGGGAAGATTAGGACCCATCTCACGTATCTTAAAGTTGCCTTTTCCAAGCTCTGGGGGAGGCTCTGTGATGGCAACACATGTTCACTTCTTCAGTGGTACCACCTGGATGTCCCCGTTCAGCAGTCATTTCTCCACCCTCTGGTTTCTGGGTCCTCCCCTGCAGGTGCTGCCCTCCCCAGCCAGTCTTCCCACCATGGACAGAAAACTGGGCAGCGCAGCACACAAATGTGATAGAGGAAGAGGCAAAGGCAACCCATGGTTTCACACAATACAGTCTGAATTGTTTAATCTCTGGAACAGCCCGAGGTAGCCAACACCAAAGTAGATGCCATTGTGGGCATGAAGGAGGTAATGTG
Source organism: Donacobius atricapilla (assembly GCA_013397315.1). Lineage (NCBI taxonomy): Eukaryota > Metazoa > Chordata > Aves > Passeriformes > Mimidae > Donacobius > Donacobius atricapilla. The sequence continues at coordinate 383,682 of WBMY01017413.1, forward strand.
CAATTTAGTGCATCAGTCAAGATGATTTTCTCTAACTGATCTTTTTTATGTTATCCAAAAGGAGTTAAAAGTAGAAGGATCATGTGCACATGTTTAACTAACATACTTTAAGGCCATTATGCAGACATGCTTGTATTTAAATACATCTTCTCCCACAGTAAACACCTGTTTTCATAATAAGGCCAGGAAGAACAATTACATCATCCAGCCTGACTTCCTTTATAACACAAGCCTTTTTCAGTCAGACATTCCCATGATTAAAAAAGATTTTGTTTAATTAAAATACATCAAGGAATCTGTCCGTTCTTGATTTGAAGTCTTCAAGGCATGCAGGATCTACCATCTCCTGGTATTTTGCCCTGATTTGTGCTAAAATATTAATTGCCTTGCCTACACAGAAGAGTTTTGAAAAACACCAGAGTTTGTTCACCTCAGGGGCTGCCAACAAACTTGCATGTCCTGCCATAGCAAGACAGAGAGCAGCACACTGAGCCGGAGCCCTCACACTGTTTTGTGCCCAGACCAGATCACTGGCAAGATGTGCCTGACAGCAGATGGTGTTGCCCAAGTCACGCATCCCAGCAGTCATGCAGGAGGACTGTCCCCAGTGGGGCAGCAGGTGACAGGGAATCAGTTGTCAGAGTTTCTAAACTCCTCTTCCTTACCCCCATGGTAGTGCCACAACCTCTCCATATCTCAGCCAAGCTGGTGCATTTTTCACCTGGGAGGTGTGTCAGTATTTCTAAAGTGCACCAACACACATGGCTCCGAACACATGCTAAAAACCAACTGAGAAGTCGGTTCCAGCCCATTATCTTGGGCTCAGCTAGTGAAGAAGGGAGGCTGTAGCTGGAGGAAGTTCTCCGCATGGGAGAGCTTGAATCTAATCTGCTGCCAAAGTTACCTGGACCTGCCTGGCTACACAGCACACAGCATAAAGCTGGAGAGATGAAATATAGCTGGTCCAGTGTGGGTAAGCACCCTGTTACATTGATCTCAGATGGCAAGCAATGCTTTGGCATTGAAGATCTAGCAATCTGTCCTTCTGTCATACCTCATTAGTGATGAAACTTCAGCAAGGCCACGGAGGAGTATTTCCAAATATGAAAGATATTGTTGGCTGCAGAATGGTTGTGGAAGGAAAGAACAGCTCTGGATCAAAACCACAAAATAGGAAAGCAGGTGTGCCCAGAGAGCACAGCTCCTTTAGCAATGCCTCTGTCATAGGGATGGAGACTGCCGAAATTCTGCACCAGCTGGTTGCACCAAGCAGGCTACCTGAGACTTACATGATGAGCCACCAGTGTCTGCTTAACACACAAGCCAAAACAACATACATGTCCTCTCTGCTTAGGAATGCAGACATTGTCCCACTCCTCCAAGGTCAGTGTAAACATCAGGACACTGGAAGGTGATGACCATTTTTACGATGGAAGTCTCTAAGTCCAGCAGGACTGGTAGCTGAGGACCGGCCCAAACACTAACCCACACCTGCTGATCCCACCACCAGCACCACCATAAAAGTTTCCTCCAGCACACACACTTCTCATTTCCAGTTACTCTTCCCAAAACCCACTTTCTGTGAGAGAGCCCAGTGGTGTCTCTGGTGAATGCACACTTGCAGTCCTGGCCAAAACAGCAACAGGATTTTTTATCAGACTGAACCCTGCGATGGTCCCAAAATGCCAGATCAGCAGGGTTCAACCACACCAACAGATGGGTGTAAATGCTCATGCAGATCAGCTGTGTCCTCCAAGTTCTCCCCAGGGCCAGGGCAGTTCCAGACTGGGAAGAAGGTGCTTTACTTTATATTTGCTCAAGAGCCTTGGCCCAACAGGTATCAGACACCTGATGCAAGTGCACAGGCTTCCAGACTTTGCTCTCTCCAGACTTGATGTTCAAATTTCTTTGTGCTCTCAGCTCATTGAAGGGCTGTCACATGGAAAGCACAAGATATTGAATGAATTTTACAGCTGGCCAGTGCAACTGCTCCAGTAGAGACTTGGTCCATTACAATTAGGATAAATGCTTTCTACATTTTTTTCAAACAAGTTAAAATACTGCTGCTGCAGCCTGAGAAGATGCTGCAACAGGAGGTGGGAGAATCCAGTAGCTGACACAGCTACTTTTGGTGCGTAAGCTGAACAAAAGGGAAAGAAACTATCTAAATAATGAGAAAAAGTGCACTAGGTCAGTATAGCTCATCCTAACTAAGTGTAATTAGCAGGAGAAGGAAAGAAAAAATAGCTCACCAATATTGTTTCACAATGTTTTCCAAGTGTTTGGGGATGTTTAATTTTGCAGAAGAGTTTCAACCAATATAAACATGCCAAATATAATCTTCAGTATCTTTACCTACTTGTACCAACAACATAAGTCACATGCTGCTTGGGACTCTCAAAAATTTATATTATAAACCCACTTAAATCTATGCATAGAAAGTGATATACATCATACCCAAAAAATGGTTATTCTGGGCTACTTGGCAGTTCAGGGAGTGGTAGGTTTTTAACCTTAAAGATGTATTCTGTGGAAAATATTTGATGTACTTGTTCTCCTGGTAATGTCTTAAATTATTCAAAGAGATTCAACTGTAATAAATTTTTTTCAACGGATATTCTCACTTAATATTTCTTCATTTTACATATAAAGCTTTGTTTAAATAAAGTAGAAAAATTCCTATTTAAATTCTTTATTCATTATGAAAATTCTTTCCATGTTAGGTTCCACAAATGATTATTTTCTTTAGAACTGGGGAAGGTTTTTAGACAAATTATGTAATTGGCCAAAAATGCATTTGTAGAGAACTTGGGGGGAAATTATTAGGAAATTAAGTTAGATCTCAATAATTACTTTGAAAAAAAACAGTAACACTTCGGAAATGCCCTAAGTCTGGATTAGGCAACACCCAGAAAATGCAGCTCTCAGTTGCAGAACATTTTAGTTTAGAAATTTCAAAAAATGAATCAAAGTGCATCATTTGACCTTAAGCCAAACTTGTTCCTTTTTACAACTCACATTGCAAAAAAAACCCAGACCATTTTTACTATCTATGATCAACTTAAGAAGACATTTTTTCTTTTGTTCAATTTTCTGAGCTAAACAGAAAGTCAGTTGCATACATAAGATTTTTAACTCAGAATTTTCTGAACAAAAAGAAATCATGTGTCTGGAAGGTATTGCTGGCATTGCAGCGGGACAGTATGCCTGAATATCCTGATTACCAAAGGCATTTCTAAGCATCCAAGTGTGTACACTCCAGTACTGCTCTTCCTTACATTTGAAACAGATTCCTAATGATCTGCCAAATCAAGGCATTTGATTCAAAGGAAAAAGTGTCACCCCAGAAAGTTTTGATCAGTGCTTCTCTTAGTGACAATGTGCTGTTGATGAACTGGGAAGCATTGAACTAGATGCAACTCTTAGAGCACCCCTCTTGAGCATCCATGCACTACAGGGTGGTTGCAGTAAAGGATTTCCAGTCAAGCCTGTGAGGAGAAACACCTGGTGCTGCTCGCAGCTGAAGTACTCACCAACAATTCATTGGGAAATATCTTACTACTTTTTCATTTAAAAAAAGACTAAACAGAAAGCACAAGGCCACACAAAATTGGTGTCTCCGTGTCAGTATAACAACCCTCCCCCCTTCCATAATGCATGTGAGCCTGTTAATGGCAACAGCAACCATGCATAGCAGTGATGAGATTTCATCCGGATCATTGGGAAAGTACACAGTCCTAGCAGAGCCCAGGAGGTCTGGCACTGGTGACAGGGAATACCACAGATACCTCTTCCTGTATTTGAGTGTCCGTTCATTTGGATGTGGGTTGTGTCTCTGTGTTCTGGATGGGAATTTTGTGCTGGTATGGCAACACCAGGAGCAAGGTGTTTCTTGATTGCTGGAGCTCCTCAGGCCTGGTAGCCAAAAGCTGATGCTCGCTCTCTGAGCAGCTCCTGGCACAAATGACAACTCCAGCTCCCTGCAAATGAAGGGAATGACATAAAATCCAGGCACTAAGAGTTTAGGTCAAGATTGGCTTGAATAGTATATCAGATATTCCTAATATTGAAATTGCATGTACTTTCGTGAAGCAGCCTCTGCTGCCCTTGCTATTGGGTCCATAGGCTTTCTACATGAGCTGCAATGCTGCTGGAGTGTGCATTGCAATGAGGTGTTTTATATTTTCACACTTTCAATAAACCACTTCCCAGGGGAACAGAAACCTTTAACTAATTATTAGCTGCACTTCAAAATCTTCCCCTCCTGATTTAGCTTCCTTTTTACCAAAGTTACAAACATTAGCTCCTGAATACATGATTGATTTGTAATTATTCTTGTCCTGCCCCTCATGTAAACTGCAGTCACTTGCACTCGCAAGTCTCCTTCTCCAATTCTACTGCTCTCTGAGGATTTTAGTCAGAGAACCTCTAATGTTAAGAGACTGGTTCCTCTGCTCCACAGCCAAGTGACAAACTCCAACCAGTCATAGTATAGTCAGATTGACACCCTGCAGAGGTCATAACTACCTACCGAATGTAATACAGACCACAAAACCCTCACCCTGCCAAGAGAGAAACATATCATAGAACAAGGAAGGTAATTCCCTTTAATCCAGTCTCCTGACAACAGGCCCTCAGATGTTCCAGAGAGGACCTCCCTGTCTGAGGCTTTGTCTCTGTGACTTGGACTTCTTAAGGAAGTCCAAAGTCACATTTCAGAGACATTCAATTCAGTTGACTAAATTGAGGTGACCAATGACATGTGGGACATCCAAAGGTACCCATGACCCACAAAAGAGCCATGTTGTGGAAGAGGAGGAGACCAGGCAATACTGAATAAGATATCACAGATCACCTAGCGCTTCACATCTCATAATTTTGTTTCTTTCCAGTGCTACCTCCCTTTGCTTGCTACTTAACCCTGCATGGTTCAAAACACCCTTCTGAAATTTTTCCCTTCTTCACAGAGACTTTATTGTGATTTTCAGAGCAGATTTCAGTCATATATTACCTTCTGGGGGCTCAAAGACTGGTGGATTCAAGCAATACATGTGATAGCCACGGTCACAGTCATCACAGAAGAGCAGCTGGTCCTGAGGCAGGTTTTTTGGAAAGACAGTAGGGGCACGAGGAGAGGAGAGGAGAGGAGAGGAGAGGAGAG
>WBMY01017413.1:389989-404972 GCA_013397315.1 Donacobius atricapilla
AGGAGAGGAGAGGAGAGGAGAGGAGAAAATCATGTAAATTAGTCTCTTGCCAAGATAAAAACATAAGTAGGGTAACCAGCAGTGCTCAGCTGGGAATGCAGAGCTGCAACAACAGGGACTAAGAGACTACTGGGAATGTAAAGGCTACAAGCATCACATTTGTTCATCCATGATTAGCCACCATATTCCTGAGAGGCTGCAGAAAGCCTCTCTCAGCACAAGGACAGTTCAGTTTCTAACTAGAAAATCACTATGAAAAGTGGAGAAGTTCTTGTCCAAGATGGCCTCATGATGCAGGAGTAAAAGCTGATATGCTGGGGATATGCTGTACTGAGAGAAGAGGACAGGCTTTGCTGGGCTCCCGTGTCATCATGCACTGATCTCATTCCTTCAGAGGAAACCTTTGACTTAGACAGTTTCCCAAAACACAACTGAGTAAATTTTTTGTGAAACAGATGGAAATGACATGACCCCACCATGTGGTCTGCAGCTCTTTCATATATTAGGGGTGAAAAAGCTGCTCTGAAGTATCCTGTGATTCCTAAAGCAGAACAGCTCCCTGGGTTCAGATTTTTTATGCTAAAGCAGAAACAAAATCTCAGGCTTCAAATTTATTCTGCTGTAGGGAACATAGTGTTAGCTAATCACCTCGGAAGTTCTCCAGCCACTGTCAATTTTCCAAGGTTCTCAGGGGCCACCAAGGACCCTTTGCATCAGATTTTAACTGCAAACCCCAGAGGGAGGACATTGCTCAGCTGCAGGCTCTGGAAATCACTGGAGCTGGTGATTAGGTGAGGCCTAGCCATCCCACTTCAAATGGTTTCATGTTTCCCAAGTCTTATAATTAAGTTTTAAAAATCATACCAAGAAAGTGAAGAAAATCAGGGACAGAAGGAGCATACTTGCCTCTCTTGGGTTATCATGTATTCACATTTACTTCTGACTATCATACTGAAAGCTCCCTGCAACTGGAATCCATGGCCCCCAGCTAATTTCTATTGAATAAGTACACAAACCACAAGTATCAGCATCTTAAGTGGCCCTACATGATACCCAGGGTAATTTCAGCAGAGACCAGTGGCTGAATGGGGACACTAGGGAGAAGCCCGTCTCTGCTCTCAGGGGTGTCTCTTCCTTGGAGATGCATGCAAGCAGCAGTAAAACAGCGACCCACACCAGTGCCACATGCTTCTCAAGGGTGGGCACAGCAGCAGCTTGCAGTGATGCTTATTTGCATGAAAAGGTAAATGGACTCACATCGTTCTCTGAGGTCCCACAAAGGCTGCAGGATTTGCACTCAATGCATTGCCACTGATAGGTTTTAACAGCCTCAGTCATGTTTGTGGTGAACTGCAGGCAGGTCGGGTGTCCTGAGGAAGATCGGAAACAACGGTCATTGTTAAGGCTCACTTACTGCTTGTTAATTAACCGGTATTAAATTTGGGAACAAAACACACATGGACATGGACTGATCACAACATGGGCTGCAACTAACAGATACCAAAGAGGAAAGCAGGCATTAACCCTTTCGCTGCCGGGCACAAGAGAAAATCAGAGTCATCTCCACCCATTTCCCATTGGCAAAGCAGTTTTTTTCAGAGCTCTTAAAAATGGCTTGGCTTTGAGTTGATTTTTGTTGGGATTTATTTTTTTTAAATAAAACAAGAAAAAGGATGAAATCAGAAACAAACCCAATTTCAGAGAGAGACCATCCGTCTTAATAGAAATTGGACTACAGTTTCAATTAGCGTTGTTTCAACCGGAACGAAGGACCTGGTGGAAATGAGGTTATTCTCCATTTCACAGCTTCCTTTCCTGGTGTCCAAATGGATGGAGCAATTCTGTAAACTTTGCTTAAATGGAAGCAGTAGCATACAGAGAAGACGCTAGACAGGATGGAAGGATATACCTTTTAATTTTTTTAAGAGCTCTGCCACTAAAGTTGGTTGGCACAGAAGAAACCAAATTGCACAGCTAACCTTCCAGGATCAAAACAGGAAACTGAAAGGAAAAAAAAAACCCAAGCCAACTCCCACAATGAACTAAATGAAAGGAATAAAGAAGGGAAAGCTAGCAGAACAGTCACATCTAATTGGGAAGGACAAATTGCCAGAGTTACAACCCCCGCCCCTACATGCGTGTCGACTTCAGCTTTGCAAAACAGCGGTATCACAGTAGCAGGGTCAGCAATGGGTTTTCTGGAGGGGAAAATACAAACAAACAAACAAACCAAAGGTAGGATCAGTGTTCCTTCTGCAAAACAAAACAAGACAAATACACCGCTGAAATAAAGTACTGTACTCCCAAACCACCCTTACCTGGCTGAGACATTACCTAAGTCACCTGCAATAAGCTCCTGCCTGCCTTCTTGGAAAGCCCCATATTTAGAATCCTTCTCTGACACACTTAAACATTAACACTGTGCATAGTCAGGGCAGGGAGAGTCAACTGCTCCTCTGTAGAGAGACTAGGAACACAGGTATGCACATCCAGCACTGCCACCTTCTTCTTCTGGAAACTGGCACCATAAGTTGCGTGGGGTTTTTCACCTCTACCCAATCTGCTGTTCTTAGACTGCAACCAATGGATTGGAAAAAATCTTTTCTACTTCCACCAGGCTAAGTGCCTTTTTAAGAGTGGAGAAAGAAAGAAAGAAAGAAAGAAAGAAAGGCTGTTTCTCCAATAAGAAAAATAAAAGGCATGCCTATCGTAGATGTGGGCATAGATGTGTCATCTTCATTACCAGACCTATCAGTAATATTCTGCTGTGTCATCACAGAGCCCATCACCACCCTACAAAAAGTTTCTGTATTTTCCAGCTAGTGAAGCAAACAGTGGATGAGAATTGCTGGATTAGGAAGCAATGCTGCAGGGAATATGTTTCTTTTATGTGTTCATAATACCACTAAATGCTGTAATAAGAATTTTTGTTCTCCAGTTACATTTGCATGGTTGTGATACAACAATGAAGCCTGTCCAGCAAAGAAACTTGTAGGCATAATTATTAAAGAATTTGAATAGAAAATAAAGGAGATATCTGAATATAGAAGGAAAGATCAGTGAAATTGCTCATATGACTTTTAAGCCTTTGAATAAAGAAACATCTTGACAATACAGATGAGTTCAGATGGGCTAAGAAGATCACAGGGTTTTGGAGCCCTTGAAATGTCAGCATAAAACAAGTGACAGTTTTTACTGAGATTTACAGTGGACCAACTAAAGTTCTGGGGACTTGAAACTGCAACTAAGCAAAAGGAGATGTGACAAGATACCTTTTCTTGCTGAGAGGACCACATATACTTTCTGATACTACCTAACCAGCAACCTGACATGACACTGAAATGTTCCTCCAGATCTGATTTACATTGAATGCAAACCTTTTTCCAACACCAATAAATAGAACAAATGTGCCATGCTACACATCAGGGAGGAATTCATCCCAACAGCAAAGAGTTGCTTCCAGAAATGTTGTACAGTGCTGGAATATATCACAGAAGACAACTCACAGGGAGGTGAATTAATCAGAGAGTTAAATAGCTTCAGTCACATTTGAAAAGAAACAGGAAGAATGGAATCAAACTTACAGAAATAAATCCCGGCTAAACACATGCACATCTTCATGTGCTCACTTGCCTCTGTACACACATTGCAGAGACTCCACAGACTCCAGCTGAAGGCCCTTCCTTTCTAACACACCATGATGGTCAGGTCCTGTTCACTACTTTATCTCTGACCCTTCATAGCCGTACCTGCTCTCTTCCAGTTATCAGTCTTGACTGTTTTGTTCCTCATTTGCCTCAAAAACACCTCTGCAGATCTCCTGTGTGGCATCTCACATCAGTGGTCCCTCATCCTTGAAGTGATACATCCTACCTATATTGCAGAGCACTTAAGAACCACACCTACCACAAGCCTAAAATAAATAGTCTCTTGTGTGTCGCCCTGATTTCTCAGCCTTCTGTTTGTGTCTCACAGTTCATAGTTCTTAGGTAGTTTCTCACACACGGGTGTTATAAATAGAAGCAATGTTTTTGTTAGTCAAAGTAGTTTACATTCTTCATCTTAGAGAGATGGACAGCTGATGGACAGTTGTCTTGACCAATGGGATGGGGAGAGGTGTCAACCTTCTCCCCCAGTTCCCGGCCCTTGTAGGAATACTGTAAAGTGGAATCAGATCTTATAATAAACAGTTCATGCCTTCTCACCAAAGTGAGTGTGTGTCTGTGTGTCTGTGTGTCGAACAACAACACTTGTGGGCTGAGGATTCCTTAGAAAAATTAGGAATAAGGAGAGAGGCACAGTGATTTCTTTTTAGTAGCAGTGTAGAAATGTTTTGCAAGAACATAGCAATTCATTCCTTTGATTAGGCTCTCTCTCCAAGCATTGTGACTACAAGTGTCAAGTCTGCATAGCTGCAGGTTGCTCTCTGTTAGCCCAGGGCTTATATCATGTGTAAGGCAAAATGAATGTCTTTCTTCAGCCTCTAAGTCAGATGCTCTTTCACATTAAGCAACATTCCTTGTGATACCATGACCCCAACTTAATGTCATTAAAAAGACTATTTTTACTTATGCTATCAGCATGGTGAGGCACTATAGTACATGGCAAGCATGCTACTAAGTACTCAAAATATTAAAATTTCCTTTCCTTTCCTCCCTGGTTTCTCCTTCTTCACAATCTCTTTCCTTTCCTGCTAGTTTTGTTCAAAACCTAGTGTTTTACATGCTATGAGAAAATTCACACATCCAAGACTTCCTGAGGCAGTGTTAGTGAACACCACCCCTGCTCCATATCACAGAACTTCTTAGCATTTTTTCTGTACCAGAATACCTGAACACAAAGTCCTGTAGCTGCATGTGGCAAGCTACTACAGGTAGGTTCAAATTCCCATTTTTTCCCCTAAAAAAAAAAACCAAAAAAAAGGGCTAGTCCAGGCTACAATTTTATTTTATACATAGAGCAGTCCAAAATGTGATTCAAGTTACAGACACTGTGGTGGTAACACACAAGCCAGAGAGCTGAAAGTCTTCTTGCTATGTGTTTAAGATGCAGAAAGAGTCTTATTTCACCTAATTGTGTGATGAAAAGCATTGGCTGTGGCTAAGGTGTGCAGCAGAGTCTGCAGCTGAAACTCAGTTAATAATTCAGGTGGTGGGTCCACCCTGGGAAACCCTGGATCACTCTCACAAGTCTGTATCAGCTCTGCAGATCTAATAGGGGGAGGAAGTAACACATATTTATGGTGTCACCAAAGTCAATAGACAGACCTCTAAAATACACCTTGGGAGCAGTTCTGTTGAAGGAGAAGGCAATATGTTAACACTGACGGTTTCTAATCTACCATAACTATTCTCTACCTAAACTTTTGCTATGCTGCAATAGCTATAAACAACAGACAGAGACAATAAAATTTGCAGTGAGGTTTTCAACAGTTCATCCCTTTGTCTTAAAGCAATATTTTAAAGTGTAGATGAGGTTTGAAAGCTCCCTTATCTTGGTCAAAACTCTCCTCTGGATCTGAACTTTGAGACCATATTTTATAGTGACATCAGTGTTTCACATGTCACTGGCTTTAATTGTACATTATGTCCACCAGACATCTGGTCAGAAGAGTGAGGAGGTGAGCACATTCAGAGACCATTTCTTGTATCCTGCATCTGGTACAATTGCAGGCCGATGGGAAAGATAATTTTAACAAAAATACCCTAAAAATATCTTAAAATCTCTTTTGCTTACACTGGTTGTATAACACTAAAGACTAAAACTGACTTTAAAGGGCAGGAGCAATCTGCTGCTTCCAGGTGCTCTGTGACCAGAGAAGGCCTTAGAACGGCTCATTAGTGCTTTTTCAATAATGGATTCTGCATTGCAAGATTAATTGCAGCCATGTGCTCTGTCACACCCGCCACAGACTATTTAAGTTAACAATCCAATCAATAACCTTTTTCAAACAAAGGCAGAGATTATTTTGAGGGATAAAAAATAAGCAAATACTCTTCTTTTAAAACAAATGTGAAATTATTTATACAGAATAAAAGGAATTTTTACCCAGTTTCCAATTCTTTCCATTATCTTCACAGTGTAGTGGTGGGCTTTTTAATCAATAGCATGATGAAAACTCACAGGCCTCCTGGTTATATTGCATCAGATTTATTCCATAAACTTTCAGGTCTTTAAACAGCTATAAATACATATTACAGATATAATGGCCTATGTCACAGGAGCCCCATCCAAATAATGGAAGTTTACATGCAAAGAAAATGCATAGTTTCCTCCTGCTAAGATTGAATAAGGTTTGTTGTGGCCACTGCCATCTTTAGACAGAATCATTACCATTACCCGTACAAAAGAAGGGAAAGTTGTAATTCTAATAAGTGATATGATTTTATGGTTATGATTTAAAAAGTAGCCTTCATTTGTCTGTCTAAGAAGGCATGCTTACAGATATGCAGTGTCAACAACAGTTGGATTGGAAAGGGCCCTTAAAAACTCAGACTATCCAAGCACACTGAAGGGCTTGGCTCTGCCAGAATCCCAGGGCTCAAAAAGCTGCAGCTCTCAAAAAAAAGACCAAACATTCCTGAGGGACGAGGCTGGGGAGCTCTCGGCATTTTCCTGGCCCTTCCCATCTTGCAATGTGAAGGTGTTACAGTGTACAGACATATGCCTGCCTGCTCAAATGGAGGTACTCCTGAACAGAAGCCTTCAGAAGTGTTCATGGGGTGAGGATGCAAGGCACCACCTGCTATCTCTGATATGGAGAAGCAGGAATATTTAATTACAGAAAACTACAACAGCTTTCCTGGCGGCCAGGACAGGGGTAGATGTTGGAGGCTGTAGCTGAAGAGCTCTTGTCTCACTCCCCTTCAGTACAGGGCCCTGCTGAATCCAGTTTCTTAAGAAAAACATACAAAGAAACAAAAGGAAGTCTCATAGGCACCACATTGGGGTTCATTATTATCAGACAGGAGAGGAAATATCACCACTGTGAATTTCTGTGTCCTGACTGAAGTGAGAAAATCTAGCTGTTTCTCAGTGTGCTCCAGCACTGCCAACTCTGCTAAAGAAGTGAGTCCAAAAGGACTCAGTGATTTCACTGAATAGTCTGGTTGGTCTGATTTGGTCAGAGACCAACTCTCTTCTATTCTAATATGTCACAAGGTGCCAGTAATTGTGGAAGAATTAATGGCTTTAATAATTGATGGATCTCTGAAACCACTCAGCTGTAGAAGAGCTTATAGTTCCTATTACTTCATTTTCTGGCCCTATAGTTGTTCTGGCCAGCATGGACAGAGCTAAAACTGAGCCCACAAAAAGGGAAGGGGCACTCTGCTGCATTAGCACCAGGACTGGTGGCCAGATGCACTCCGGAGGTGGTGGTTTGCTTCTCAGTACTGCCAGTTCCAGTGGAAGAACTTATATAAATTACAAGCAATTGCTCAAATATTTGGCACTGATACAAGAGAGCCCACTTTAATTGTTCACCCTAGGGACAAATAAAACCCCTGTGTAAATGGTAGTGGTTCAGCCCCAGTTGAAGTTTGGCAAGTGTAATTGGAGAAAGCAGGACAGACCTGTGTTTGAAAGCAAGGCCAGGGATCTTGGAGAAGCTATAAAATGGTGGTGTGTGGCAGGTAACACTTGTAGCTCACTCTCCTGCACTGCCCTGCTGTTCCTTTAGCCATGCAAACACCAAAGGGCACGGGCAGCTCCTGCCAAAAGACCCCTCATGTCCAGGCACGCTCCAGAAAATTTCATTGCCTGAGAAAAGTCCACTCACCAGCTCTACTCATGCACAGTTTTGACTCTACAATGCTGCATAATTTCCTCTGAAACCATTTTAAGTATCAAGAGCATCAGCTGGGATAAGGATACAGAAGGTATATGAACAGCAAAGCTTGGCTCAGGCCATTCGTGCATAAACAAAATGAAGTGTGCACAAATGTGCATGCACAGACCCACATGCACCCAGGGAGATCAGCTGTGAACAAGGCAGTGTAACTCTGCCTGGCACAGGGTGGCAGGAGGAACTGGGTGGGATTCAGGGGTGACCTCTGGAGCATGCAAAGGGACAAGCCAGGACTGAGTTATTCTGGGCTTCCTAATGGTTTGTCAATCAAATCACTCCCCACACACCATCCCCGTGGTAGCAGATGCCCCATAACTTACAGGAAAACTGCTTGAGAAAGGTTTTTAAACAGTTTTACTGCAATAGGTTTGTGTGTGCCTCCCCCTGAGTACACCCTTTACTCAGCATGCACAATCCAGCCATATGTATCTTAGCAGGAAGAAATGAAAATAAATAAATTAGAGATTTTAAAAGTCTCTAAAAAGTGCCAACAATTAACTTTGGTGCACACAAATCACTGCCCTGGGAGAACACCCTGATTTGGGCCGATGATGCTGCAGCCAGGCCCTCTGCCCTGTGTTCAGATTTGCCAGAAGGAGGATGAGCCCTGCCAGAGTTTCTGCTGCTGTGTGGGTGTCCCCCTCTGGCCAGGCATACCTGCCCTTCCAAAACTGCCTGGGACAGGCTGAAATCTGCCCCTCCGTTTTATATCTCCCAGGGGTTTGGACGGGGGCAGCTCTGGGGCACAGGCCTGTCCCTCTGAAGCCAAGCCCTGGGGACTCAGGCACACCTGACACACGCTGCTCTTCTCATTGCAAACGCGCTGGGCTAACGCAGAACTGAGGCGGCAAGCTGAGCCCTGCGCATTTGTAACCTGGGGGATCAGAAAGAGTGCCCAGCCTTAACGCCAAAGGAGATGCCACATGCCTCGATGTCTCATCTCAAAACCAGACAGCACTCGGCTCCCTCTTCTTACAGACTAGCCCCTATTAACCACTGCTGGCCGCCAGACAAAATGGCTATTTCTTGCCGAAGAAAAATAATGTGGGAGCACTCAAATAACCTTGTACTGAAGCATCAGCTTGTTAATGCACTGGTAAGTCATGCCAGCGCCGTACAATTCCTGGGGGTGAATGAGGTCAGAGTGACCTCCAGAAAGAGCACCGGGCCCGGGGCCGCGCGCGGCATTATGGGTAACGACCCGCTAATTGCCGCGAGGCGCTGGGGCCGCTGCCCAGCACCCACAGGAGGGGAGCCTGCCTGCGGGCACCGCGCGGGCCGGCGCCCCATGCCGGGGACAGCGCTCCTGAGAGCGGGAATGGACCCATTTATAGAACATGAACTGCCCACGAGGACAGGCACTGAATGCTAATGCTGCCCTGGCGGTGCAGCTCGCCGGGGTTGCTGCCGGGGACCCCCAGCAAAACCCCTGCGTGGAGAGGGGCTGGCTTGGCGTTTGGTTGCACAGTGGAGTGGGGGTGAGGTAGATGGAGATGAAAATGCAGGAGTGGGAGAAAGACTGCTTATCCAGGCAAGATGAATCACCACAACCTGGAAAGCCAACATCCCCTTTGCCCCGGGGACATTTTCGTTACCCTTCAACACACTGCAGTGGAAAAAAACCTCCGGCACAGCTCCGACCTCGTCGCTATGCACTGCAGGCTCCCCAGCCAGGCCAGCTCACACACCACAGAGCTTTCAATCAACTGGCAGGCTCACTAAACCCTTTCAAAATGAGCAACCAAGCAAAAATACTTGGTCATAAACACTAAAAATAGGAATGGAGGATTGGGTTTTGTTTTGCTTTTTAACTTGGTGAAGCCAGCTCTTCCTAGAGCATTAAATCCACCTCCCTGGCAGCCCATTTAGAACATCTCCTCCCCCCTGGGAAAGCCAAAATCCCCAGCTATAATGAGAGGAGTGGGGTGGTATTTAAAATGCTAGGGAAATGGCAGCCTGAAAAGGCTTCTGCGAGCACAGTGCCTTTGTTAAATCCCCCCATAAAACACGGTATCAGCACTGCCCCTCCTCCCCTCTCTTTAATGTGAACAAGGACTCTACTACCTGCTTGAACCCACATTTGCTGTCCAAATACCTGGTCCTTTCTCAGTACCTCTGGTGTTAAACTGCCCCACTAACACAGCCACTGATGGCAGCATGCCTGCAGTAATGCCTGGTGCTGCCCAGTGCTGCCCGTGATATCAAGGCAGCATTTGAAAAGATTCCAGAGTTTCCACACTGACCCAACAAAGGGTGTCTAACCTGAGCCAGTGGCAGCAGTGGATGGGACACGTAATTTCCCCAGAGCACTCCAACAGGGGCATCTCCACAGGGATTCTGCAGGAGAGCACAACAAATGTGATGTGTCATGACATGGACACCTCTTCACTACAAACAGGCCATGCTCACACAGTCAGTTCAGAGAGCATCAAGACAACCCCACTGCACCACCATGGTCAGCATCAAGCATCAAGGACTGTGGGGAGAACTTTGGAGGTGATTTCACCCATGAGTCATGGAACAGACATCTCATAAACACAACTGTAACTTGGAAACAGGATAAGCTGATTAATTTGGGAAAAGGAAACGGGAAAAAGAGAGAGTATTACTAATCTCTGGACTGACTTTCTAGAAAGGTAATTCTAGAGTATTTCTCTGCCAGCACAGTTCCTGAAATTTCAAATCAAATGGCAAACTCAGAGAAGTTATTTAAATGTCATTATTTTAATATTAAAGAAACTTAACTATGCAGAAGACACCATGCCATTGCATAGACAGTGACCTCATTGCTCTTACATGAGGTAACCACATACCATCTAGGTAAAGATATTCAGCACATGATGGGTAAATGACTGATGAGAACATGCTGAAAATGCAAGAGGTCTATCTTTCTCACAGAAGCATAATTTACACTGTTAATGTGACTGTATATTCAGACATAAGTACAACTGCCTCTCTCAACACAAACAAGATTAATCTGGAGCAAGTTACTTCAGTCCCTTGTTGAGTTAAAGAATCTCTTTCAGCTGCTAAACAGCCAGTGATCCCCATGCATACTCTCCATTGTTTGTAATGCAGTGCCAGAAGCTGGAAAACACTGATTTTTTTCGCCTTCTCTGTCAGTTAAAGCCCCTGTTTGGTTGGGGAATTTTTAAGTGTCAATAGAGATTTCATCAACAAGGCAGCCAGTTTTTACTTTCCCACCAAATTCCCAGCAACATCAATATCTAGAGGGAAGTAAGTGCTATAACCACATGCTGAAGAGCATCAGTATGAGCATGGTAGGAGGGAGTGAAATGTCTTTGTTTACTCTCTAAAAAAATGCAGTTTCAAGGTGATCTAAACATCCGAGTGAAGGAGTGAATTTGAACAAAGTAGGTTCAGTCAAAAGTAAGTGGGAGGGAAGAAAAGATTAAGAGGTGGCAGGGCGAAAAACTGATTTTCAGAAAGGTTGAGACACTTTGTGCCAGTGTCTCACAAATAAGAAGCTGGACTTTCATTTTGGAGCACTACCTTTCTTCAAAAGTGAACTCAAGGGAATTGTTTTTAAGAAAGAGAAAAATAGTCACAAATGAAATGTTTCATTCAAGCCTGTGCACAGTTGGCAGTGGGAAAGGGTCATTTCATTGAGAATGAGAGATTGTGTTTCATATCGAATCACACCAAAATCTTTTATCCTCACCATGGTATTTTTCAGTTCAGTTGTTTCAATGGCCTTTTTGAGTAAACATCCAACAAAATGCTGCCAGAGATTAAAACAGTAGGATTTTTTTTCCTTCAGTGGAAGACTACCTGATTAAAATCCATGATCTCTTTTCTTAGAGCTCACTAGACCTTCCATCCCAGATTAGTCAAGTCAAAGTCCTGGCCATTCCTTAACCTGTAACAAGTGAGTAGTGCTGCTTTAACCTACAGAACCAATAACTCATAGCAGCTAAATACCTCGTCAGACTAAACAAGAAATCAGCTAGTTCCATGGCAGTGGACTCTAATGTCCCTCATTAAACAGTTCACTAGTCTTGCTATTTTTCAGCACCAAAGGAATCATTTAACAAAGCCTATACAAAAGTAGAATATTATTGTATTTAATTAAAGAAAATTACACAGTACTACAACAATCTGTGACTCTTCTGACCCTGCTTTTAACTGGCTGCTCCTTTGGCCAGCAGGACCGTTGCTCAGTGGTTCTTTTAATGGCCAGGAAGTTGGGAAATCCTCTCCTACAAGTTGGTCTGACCTGACTCTGGGTAAACCCAAATCCTTTCACTTTGAAGAGTTGTTGAGAGTGTTCATCACCTGCAATGTTCACTTGTTAGGTGGGATCCCACCATCGACAAGATGTCTGGCAATTCTCAGTGATAGCTGCACTGAGCTAATGGGGTCTAATTCTTCTTCACATATTTCCAGACCTGTAAATTCATAAACAGTCACAGAGGAATATAATGGCTGTGGATGTCCTTAGGAAATTCATCTCTGTTCTTTCAGCTCACTAAGTAGTTGTAAAGTCTCATCCTTAATGGAAGTCAGGAAAGGGTCTTGGAGAGCTAGGTAATGAAGAGGCTGCAAGGGAAATGAAGTCCCCTAAGCTGGGGAAGGTCCTTTTCTCCAGATGAAGGAATACATAACTCTGGACCACCTGCATGCTTGAGCAGTACAACAGTGAGTTCAACCTAGAGAGAGTTTGTGGACAATTAAAAACTATCCTAAGCCCCTAGCCTGATGGATGCATTCAGAGACACAGTCAATACAGAAAAATCTGGGAAGTCCTGGAACCTTCTCTTTAAGAATCCAGAGTCCAGCAATGGATGAGACTTCTGAACCAGAATTCACTGTACTGTAAAACAAGTTGTTGAGCCTGGGGAAAGGGCTGGAAAGACTTTAGTGTTGTTTAACGTATTTAAGCCACTCCCAGCAGAACACTGACATGAAGCAACTATGATTTGCATCAACAAGGGAAAATTAATTTCTTGAACATAGACTTAAAACCATTCCATGCAAACTCTACTGCACAAAGTGCATGAATTTGAAAGCTATGTCGCACTGGTTAACACGAAAATAAAAATACCCCTTTAGTGACAGGACAACTTGACACTGTTTCCCATCCAATGACTTCCTCTCACCTTGGGGAGTTGGCCTCAATACCGATTCCTGAAATCATCATATGAAGAATTTAATGGCTGTTGGCTATGGAAAGAAATACAAAATAGCAAGCTAAGTCTGCAAACTTGACAAAACTGTTTTCAGCATTACTTGATATCTCTCTTCTGTTTCAAAAAAGGAGGCTGTATATTAAAATATGGTCATCTTCATTCACTTCCTGCAGTCCACAATGAAGTCACCGACATGAGGACACTTAACAGCAAAGACTGAAGAAATGTAGTGGGAAGAGGCCCCAGTCCAAGTAAAAAATTACTCTTATCACCTATGCAAACCTGGATCTAAACTAGGTTTTACTGAGAATTGGTTATGGAAGATGAGCAGCACTGAGAAATTAAACCCCACTCCAAAAAAACCCAAATCACTCAGTTTTAAGACACTGAAGGGAGGCTATGTCTGTTCCTACTCAAGAGGTATCACCCATCAGCCGAGTTGTCAAAAAATAAGTACCCTCTCAAGCTCTCTCAGACAGGCAGCAGAAGTTCCAAGAGCTTCAGCCCACTGCCCAGCTTCAGTGTTCACATCATGTTGCATTTTCCTTAACAGTGCCATGGTTGGCTTGTAGATCATTCAAAGTTACCACAGCTGCCTTAGGCAACATTAGGCAAACATGTTTCTAATTATGGATGTCAATATTAGCTACAACACTGTGCTTTCACGAAAGTAAATGCCTTCCTTCTCCCACCATCCTTCACCCCCCACAGAATCAGGAAGAATTACAGGCTACAAAGACAAAACATCTTGAAATAACAGATGCAATAGCAGAAGTTTCTAACACACACTGCAAGAGCATCTGTTGAAACAGCAGAAAATGTAGTGAGGTCTTCAAAAATATAGTGGTGAGGTGCCACAGATGGATGGCTCTCGTGTCATTAAAATCAAAGTTAGGGCTTAACTGTGGCAAATGTCCAGCTTTAGTGCAGCAAACAAAACACAATCTTTATACAGTAACTTCCAAGGGATAATGGAGTCCTTAAAAACATCAAGCCACCATTTGGACACACCCAGCCAAAGCTAAGGGCAGTAGTCATTGCTTATGTGCTCTGCTATGCATGCCTTATGTAGCTGAGGAGTTACTCATCCATCTTCCACACCAGGGACAGGATGGGGTACAGAGAAGTCTATGTTACTGCTAATGAGAATTAAAATCTTGGGTTTAGAGAGAAAGTGTTATGGGTTTTCTTTATCATTTATAGCTGATGGATTTAAATACAAGTAGGGCTCACAAATCCAAGATGCAAATTTAATCAGGTTTTTTTTTCTGATTACAGGCAAAATTTTGGAATAAATCTTAAACCAGTGCAATATTCTTGTTCCAGCCAAAGCAAATTAGCTAATGCTGTTTTCATTCTACCCAGAGAAAACAGGATTCCAGCCCTCAGCCTTGCTAGCCTTCAGCTCAGTCTCAGTCCAGGGAAACACAGCTTTGGGGGCACCCATTAACTGCTGCAGCGCTGAAAGACACTTTTAGGCCCTCCTGCTGCCATCCCTCACTCTCACTGGCAGGAGCCATTCTCCAAACAGGAAAATAAGATCTATTTATGTCAGCCTAAATCTGTTCAGGTGCTTATCTGTTCAGATAATCTCTGCAAAATTAAATTTTTTTTCTTTAACATTTCTAATTCCTGGCCTATGGCTTAAAAACAAAATAGAAAGAAAAAAAGAAAAGAAAAAAAAAGGCAGGAAAATATTCAAAGTAATAAGACTTATGTAGAGACATTCCTTGGAGTCTGACAGCCTGTAACAACAGCTCCACTGTGGTGAGGAGGATCCTATTCATCTAAACAAGGTGTTAACAGACGTCCATAAAGGCCAATTTCAATGTACACGTTCACTCCTGGCTGCCTTAGCAGAAATGTCTCGCTCTGCACTCTGCGTCATCACACTGAGGACAATGAAAATGGCAATGGATGTTAGAATGGGAGATGACCTAGTGCACTGATGCCGCAAGCAGTTCTCTTCCTTCCTTCCTTCCTT